>PPHD01007090.1:0-13065 GCA_002909625.1 Bambusicola thoracicus
TTCAAGTAGAAATAACATTTCTGCTTTTCATTGCCTTTCTTCCCTGTGCTAGACACACTTCACTCACCCTGCAGAGCCCTCCCCTCTGCTGAGTAGCAGGCTGGGTACTTCAGGCCTAAAGCCCTTGTTTGTCTGCGGTACCGTCTGCACTCTGGCCAACACACCTCAACCCCAGCCAAGGGGAGGGAGAATTCAGACTGTTTTATAAGTGCCCTGCTTCAGATCCCCTTTCTGCAGTCTGCATAGTAAGATAACAGTAAAATCAATTAAGATTCAGTTGCAGTTATTTCAAGCAGTGCTATAAAACCTTCAAGGTGACTAAGTCTCATTTTTGCTCATTATTTTTTAATACTCATTTTCAACTCCCATTTGAATAAGGCCTTTAGAAATGGCTTTAAGGACTACAGGAAAGGAGCCTAGATTTTAAGTGCTCATAAATTGAACTGCCCAAGTCCTTTAAAAGGTGGGCTTCAGCAGATACCACAAGATGTCTTACCCGCTGTGATAGTAAACTACAAAATCCAGTGCTCACCTAGATGTGGAGTTAACTACTGCAGGCAGTAAAGGGTTTTTTTTCCCCAGACTCTTGGAAAGAAAGTACTTGACTTTTAACAGAGCAAGAACAGAATCTACAATCATGGTACGCACACTTCATGTTTTGTTTTGCTACATTTGTGATCAAATCTATCGATTGTAACCTCCTCCAACACTCTACCTGGCATTAGTAATCTCTCTACAACTCTCTTTATTTGGGACAGCAGAGCTTTAAAAGAAATAAATAAATAAAAGAGACACTCCCGCATTGCCCCAATATCCAAGTGTTGCTTATACAAAGAGGCAAAAATAAACAAACAAACAAAGAAAAAACCGTCAGGAAGAAAAGAAAGGCAAAGCTTATCTATTTCTTACCTATTTTCTTCTAATAATCAGATTTCAAGTACTTAAATATTTGTCAATGACAGCTTGCAATGTATGCAGGTGAAGGGGTAGTGCCCCAGTTGCTCAAAGGCAGATCCAAAGAGAAAGGCTTCCCAAGGAAAGAAAAGGGGAGAGGGATGAGACAGCTTTCACCCTAAGCACCTCCCCACAGCCCTGTGTTCTATTTTACCACAGAAGCCAGGACTAGAAACATTGGCCTAGGAACAATCTATGCTTTGGGGAAGTGTATTTCTTTCAGATGACATTAAGATGTCAGCCCAGAAGACACCAGGGGACATCATGTCCAAGTGGCCCTTTAAAACAGAGCTCATCTGCAGCACCAGTGCCTGAGCAGCTTAAGCCTGCTCCAGCCCATGGTAGCTCTCACCCAAGCAGGTCACAGAGAGCACAGTATGAGGTAAACAGCAGAAAAGGCCCTACTGCTGATTGACATCAGCCTCAAAGCTTCACTTACTCAGCAGTGAGTTGTTTCCAACACAAATTAACAGCTCTTTCTGCAGAAAGCCCCAATTAATCTTGGAGGCATGTAGGACACCAACACAGTCATTTCCCCCATTTTATTCCCTCTCCTCTTTAAAAGCAAAGTATAAAACATTATCCAGCACTGCACTAATTTACAGCAGCTGAAAACAAAGGTATTTGGAAAACAGCTTTAGTGCATATGATTGGGCAACAGTATCTATTATAAAATAGAAATTTTATAATAGTCCCACTGGACTTTTGCATGCAATGACCCAAGAGCGCCTAGCAGGGTGGAAGTCTATGCTCTACCTATGGTGATTTCACTACATCTTATAACACCTGCAAGTATAAAGGTCTTCCCAAAAGGTTTACAGGCAAAACATTTTGTTCTCACGTTATAAAATAATATTGTGTGTTATATTTCTGTTTTGCTACATTCAAAACACTTTTGGAGCATGCTGCGTAAATTAAATAGCATTAGAGCAAAAGGACAACCAAATAAGTGGAGTCAAAAGAAAGGGAGAAATTACAGTACAGAGAAGAGGAAGTAAGTGCACTGTTGCTCAGTCAAAAGAAATTAAAGCCTCCCTGACTGGCTGTTTTTCACAAAGTAATATTCAATAATCCTTACTCAGCCTGAAATATTCAAGCCAGATGGGAAAGCTCTCATTGTAATCACTGTTGTCAGGGCGTTCTGTATAAATGAATTTTCCCTCCCCAGAGAGGGAAATAGTGATTGTTCCTGTAAAATCTTAGTCGATGCAATATTTGTCACAAGAATTTTTTAAGTATAGAGGCACAAAAGGCAGTTATCGCAACACAGGTCTCAGAGGGACTGTTAATCTGTACCTGGATTTCCAATACCCAGCCTCAGAAGACAGTTGTTTTAACTAAAAACATGCCTTCCTCAAGAGAAGAACGTGGCTCTGTATGATGCACCGCAGTTATATCATAGGCACAGCAGCCTCCTTCCTCAGTGTACTTTCACATTACTTCAGTACCCAAGTAAGCAGGTCAGGTTGGATGCTCTATGGTGGAGAATGGTAGAGAACAGTGAAGAACAAAAGTTTTCAAAACAGGTGAAGAGGCCCCCACATGGATACATGCTACAGAAGGCTTTGTATGCAGGGGAAAATAAATAAAATCAAAAGTCTTACTTTGAATGACAGCTGTTGGATCCTGCTGACTCTACAGAGCATCCCATTTATTAGTATGCAGTAAATCTACCAACGCACTTTAGCTACTCTACAGCATCACTGCACAGCAACTCTACAGCATCATGAGCACCTGACATGGGGATTAGAGCAGCAATCCAGGTAACTCCTGGCGACAGTAACACTCACAAAAATTTCCTGAACACAAACTGACAGACATTTTGTTAATTAAACACAAGAATAACCTGGCAAATAAGAAGCCTGGCACAAAAGTGAATAAATACTTCAGGCAATATTTCAGAAGAGGCAGGCTGGAAGTGTAAGAACATACTGAAATGCTGATAACCCAGGCATAACATCAGGCATGTACTGCTCGGTCTGCAGCCTGATCCTACTGCCAATACCTCACTCAACAGCTGGTTGTTGCTGTCCTTTTCTGGTTTACAGATGGCAGCTGCCATCTGATTTTCTTCAACCGCTCCTCTCTTACTTTGGAGTTCAGACTGCAACTAAACACAGTAGGGTAAAGTACAAGGGCTGCTCTGAAACTAACACCTCCTATTTTATTTTGTTGGCTCATGATGTCAGAGGCAGATGTTGGTGATACAGCAGTAAAGTTTGAGCCTTCCTATCAATATTCCATTACATGTTGTTGCTGTGCAACAGATGGCAGCAGAGGAGCAGTCAAACAGAATGGCACCTGACATGGAAGCGCATATGAAGCAAAGCTGTGTCACTGAATTTTTCTATGCGGAAACAGTGGCACCCACTGATGCTCACTGATGCTTGCTGAACACTGATAGAGACCAAACAGTGGATGTGAATACAGTGAGGTTGTGGGTGGAGCGTTTCAGCAGCTCTGGTGCAGATTTTTACGAGTGTGGCACGCAAACTCTTGTTCATCGCTGGTGAAAATGCATAGCCAGTGATGATGACTGTTGGAAAACAGTGTTTTGTAGCTGAGAATTTGCTCTATCGACTAGTGTTATTATGGTCTTTGTATCTGTTGTAGTTTCCAAGGAAATAAATTCAAAGAGAAGAACTGGTGAGAGACATGGAGACTGGGAGCTGCCTTGGGCAGAGTCACCACAAAATGGTAGAGTTCTCAATTCTTAAGCCAGGAGGGGAGACAGCAAAACTGCCACCTTAGACTTCCAGAGGGCAGGCTTCAATCTTTTCAGGACGCTGATAGGGAGGGTCCCATGGGATTCAGTCCTGAAGGGTAAAGGGATCCAGAAAGGCTCCTCAAGAAGGAAGTCTTAGAGGCACTGTAGCAGGCAGTCCCCCTGTGCCTTAAAATAAGTTGCAGGGAAGATGACCATTGTGGATGAACAGGAAACTTCTTCTGAGACTTCAGGAGAAAAAGAGAATCTAGCTCATGTGGAAGAAGGGACGGGCAACTCGGGGAGAGTACGGAGAAGTTGTTTGGATATGCAGGGAAAAAATTAGAAAGGCAAAAGCCCAGCTTGAACTCAACTCCACCACTGAGTAAAAGAAATTAAAAAAAAACACCTTTTTTCAAACATATTAACAGAAAAAGAAGGGCTTCAGGAGAATCTCTATCCTTTCCTGGATGCAGTGGGGAACGTGACCACTGAGGGTAAGGAAAAGGCTGAGGTTCTCAATGCCATCTTTACATCTGCCTTTAAAAGTCAAATCAGTTATCCTCAGGTACTCTATCTCTTGACCTGGAAGACTGGTATGGGGAGCAGAATAAACCCCTCACAATTCAGTTGGAGATAGTTAGAGACTTACTATTTCACCTGGACTGCCACAGGTCCACAGGGCCAGATGGGATCCACCTGAGGGTGCTGAGGGAGCTGATTGCCAAGCTGCGTTCCACCATTTATACAGCATTCCTGTTCAACCGGAGAGGTCCCACAGGACTGGAAGTGTGCCAAGGTGATTCCCATCTGAAAGAAGGGTCATAAGGAGGACCTGGGGAACTACAGAGTCATCAGCCTGACTTCAGTGCCAGAAAAGGTTATGGAGCAGATCATCTTAAGTGAGATTACATGGCACACGTAGGACAACCAGGGCATAAGGCCCAGCCATCAGGGGTTCATGAAGGGCAGATCCTGCTTGACTAACCTGATCTCTTTCTACAATCAAGTGACCTGCCTGCTGGATGAGGGAAAGACTGTTGACATAGTCTACCTAGACTTGAGCAAAGCCTTTGACACCATCTCCCACAGTATTCTCCCAGAGAAAATGGCAGCCTGTGGCTTGGGCAGGTATGCTCTTTGCTGGGGAAAGAACTGTCTGGATGGCTGGGCCCAAAGAACAGTGGAGATTAGAGTAAAAACAAGCTGGCAACCAGTCACAAGTGGTGTCTTCCAGTGGTCTGTATCCATCCTGTTTAATATCTGACCTGAATGAGGGCATTGAGTGCACTGTAGGTAAGTCTGCAGATGACACCAAGTTGGGAGGAAATGTTGATCTGCTTGGGGGTAAAGAGGGCCCTACAGAGGGATCAGGACAGGCTGGACAGCTGTGCTGAGGCCAACAGGATAAAGTTCAACAGGACCAAGAACTGGGTCCTGCACTTTGGCCACAACTACTCCTGGCAACACTACAGGCTTAGGGAAGAGTGGCTGAAAGTCTGTGTGGAAGAAATGGACCTGGGTGTATTGGTTGGCTGAACATGAGCCAGCAGTGTGCCCAGGTGGCCAAAAAGGTCAGTGGCATCCTGGCTTGTATCAGAAATAATGTTGCCAGCAGGAAGTAATCATGCGTCTGCACTCAGCACTGGTGAGGCTGCACCTGGAGCACTGTGTTCAGTTTTGGGCTCCACACTACAAAAAAAGACATGGAGACCCTGGAGCACGTTCAGAGAAGGACAACAAAGCTGATGAGGGATGCGGAGCACAGGCCTTATGAGGGAGCAGCTTGAGGCAACTGGGATTACCTAGTCTGGAGGAGATTCAGGGAAGACCTTATCACTCCCTGCAACTACTTCAATGGAGGGTGTGGTGAGGTAGGAGTTGGCCTCTTTTCCCATGTAACTAGCAATAGGACTAGAGGGAATGACCTCAAGTTGTGATGGGAGAATCAGGTTTGAAACTAGGAAAAACTTCTCCCAAAGACTGGTCAGGCACTGGAATGGGCTGCCCAGGGAGATGGTGGAGTCACTGTCTGTGGAGGTGTTTGAGAAACTACGAGATGTTGTACTGAGGGACATGGTTTAGTGGGAAATATTTGGTAGTAGCTATAGAGTTGGACTGGATGATCTTGGAAGTCTTTTCTAACCTTGGTTATTCTATGATTCTATGAAATAGGAGCTTTACTTTCAGAGCAACTAACATAGTTACACAGCTGCAGAAACACTTTTTACAAACTTTACTCTTTCTTATTCCTCTGTTGTAGGGAACGATTATGAAATCAAAAGGCATTGTGGTTTTTTTGTTTGTTTGTTTTCTCCTAGCAAAAAGGAAAGCACGTTAAACATTAAAGTAGTGTTGTCTACATTTTGTGTGGACTGCCAGTTTAGGATAGGTGCGTGCATTCTCATTCAACAGTTTCCAATGAACGAGCAGTTACAGTTCAGGAGCAATAGCAGACAAGAAGGTTCAGCAGTTTGTTTCCCATCATGCTGTCACTGCTGCACTCAGAAGTTAAACAAGCACTAATTCCACTGACATCATACTTGCATGCCCTTAAAAGCAGCTCAGACATGTTTGAACTCATTCACAGTGAATTCTCAGTTTGGCATATGATCCAAAGTTTAGTATTGTCATATTCATTAGTGCATTAGTCAGCATGCAGGCAATGAGGAAATTGACTTTGGAAAAAAAAGAAAGAAAGAAAAAAACCAAACCACTAAAATTGGCTGCATAAAAGAATGATTTCTCACGTCAAGGGTGGGTAACTGGATAAACCTGCATTTCCAAAACAGCTTTCTGAAGCAGAACTAAGAAACAGGATAGCTTTGTACACTAAGACAGAACGGTGTGAATCAAGTTTAGTCAGTCATTCCGTAATACAACTTGCTTGTACAGCAGTTTAAAGCAAAGCTGAAAATGATTTGGAACTCAAAGAAAAACTTGGCATTCCAGCAAACTTAACACTATGTTTTAGGATGTTATGAGATTTTTAATTGGTTGAAAACAGGACTCTTCACTGGACTTCTTACAGGTCAGATGGTCAGCTCTAGACATCAGCACCACAGTCATACTCCCATTAATTAAATCATACTTACAAAAATAACATTTCTGAATTGTGTTACTCTGCTTCCTCACTCCTTTTCCTCATCTTCTCTTAGCACAAAGGCAATACAAATTATCCTTTACACATTCTGCTATCCTCAGATCCTTCAGAAAAATCCTTGTTCCTGACAAGCAGAGAAAGAGCACATCTCTAGTATCACATAACATGCAATAGGAGGCAGCTATGACACAGGGCTGTTGTCACAAAGACACAACTTCACTAGCTGGAGTATTTATCCCAGCTGCAATGGAAAACGCAATGGCCCCAGTTCCAATGCTAAACAGAAGTCAACAGCCAATCACAGGAGACATCTGTGAGTAACTGCACCTAGCACAGGAGACTGCAGGAATAAGAGGAAGATCCAGAAGAAAGCAGATCATAAAAGTCAGCTTCCACGTGAGGGACTAGACCAATCCATAGGTATGGTTGGAGATTGAAACTGTAGCAGTACCAAACAAGAAAAATAAAGACTAGATGACAGTCACCTGACCTTCAGACCACAAATTAACTCCACAAATACACCAATGAGTTCCTTCCCAGACTTTGAGTGCCCTGAGTACCTTGCGTATTTCTCCTGAGTCACCAAGGTTTCCAAGTAACTCAGCTCCTCAGCAAATCAATTCTTCAGTTCCTCTTTTAAGTTGATCTTAAATTTAGCCTCCAAAAGACATTCCTGGAAATGATTTGCTGAGATTAAGGAAAAACAGTAAGTCTATGGCTTCTAATGAGATACTCCAGCTTTCCCGCGCAGCCAGCTGCGCAGACCAGAAAAGGAGAAGCATCAGTTATCATTCTTATTCTGAAGTGAAGGATGCACCAACTGCAGGATTTCTATAACCTGCAGTCTCTGCCACTTTCCACAGCGTGCTTCCCACCAGTCTCAGACACTCGTGCTTGATTTGCTCAGAACTCTTGATTCCATACCCATTTTCTCCCTGTTGACACAGGGAGAGCACAGATATTGTTGAGCACAGATATGCTCTACAGATTAGTATGAACTCAGAGCTACAGAAGCATGGCTAATCTCTGAGAAAAGAGACAAAAAACAAAAAACAACCCAGTGTTGCTTCTACAAAGCTAGAGAGCAAACCTAGGCAGACCAGAAGAAAGTCACAAGTACTTCAAGGCACAATTATTCAACTTCCTTCTTTTGGAGACATGGCTATGAGGCTGACATGCATTATACAATGAGGCTTCAACAGCTTTGAAATAATTAGAAGATAATCTACTTGCCCCTCTAGGTACAGAGATATGAACCCTCCTTCCTGGAGAGACTTGCACCCAGGCGGAGTTGCAGCGACCCGCACAATGTTTATTCTATCCATTAGCTGTGAGTTAATCATTTAAAGCAGAAATAGAAGCTAACATTCAAGTGCTTCTCTGAAACTGCTAGCAAAAAATAATTTAAACAATCTGCATACTACCCCTAGTAATTCCTATACTGAGTTCAACTAAGCAGTCACATCTACACATACAGACAAAGACGGGGTCTGGGCCGACGTGGATATTTGATGGCTGTCACACTCAAACCTACAAACCAGCAAGACGGGATGTTTCTGCAGAGTTTAATAAACTTCATTCCGCTCCTCTGAACAAGACAAACACTCAGCCTTAAGCAATGAAATGTGAAAACTCAAAGTCAAGTTTTACAATGCTCCCTAATTTCATTTCTGATGTTTAATAAGCAAAGAAATGCAGATGAAACACTGCCCATAGCCCCCCTCGCCAGCATGATACACGCTGGACCCAAAGACATTAATATCCACTCCATACTTCAGTGCAATGCAGGTGAGGTGTATATGAGTTTCAGGTGTTGTTTAGCTGCAGAACCAGTGCCTGGTGAAATGCGTCTTCACAATGCATGAAAGTAGTTCATTAAAATAGATCAACTTGCATCAACCATAGTGACACTCATTCTCTTGACACACTACCATTGTGGCCTGAGGTTTGGTAGACTGAGCTGAACAATTTCCCAGCACAGCTTTAAAACGCAATTTGCTTCTGAAGAGACTTCTGGTAATAATGCGACACTCGCTTTTGAGATGCTTTCACATAGAACTCTTAATTCTCAAATACCAGAAAAACAAGTTCCCCAATTGTAAAGCACAGACAAAACTTAAAGAAGCAGGGGAAAAAAAAGCACAAAAAGTACTGTGGTTAGCTAAGCAAAGAACATACACGTGTGAGTTTGTGCAAGAAAAACGCTGTACTCCCACTGATTCTGCAGAGCCCAGCAATGAGTGGAGTTCTCTCATCACTTGCTCATGATCAACAGCATCAATATAGCAGAGCACTCATGCAGCTCTCTACAGCTCAATATGGCAAGCAAGGTTTTTCCTTTAAAAATACAGCCAGATTTCTATCTACCTGGATACAAAGGCAAGTCTGAAGGAGAAAACAGATGCAGCAGTTTCTAAGCAACCTTGTAGAAGAGCAAGAGTGCCAGGACTCCTGACAACACTGCAGCCACTAAAACACCAGGGGATCAAACTGCAGTGTTTCTTTACAAAATGTGTGCTTAGCTATTATTCTACTTTCCCAGTGCAAAACACGAACAAGGGTACCCAGGCAATTGCAATGCCACCTCATTCTAAGGCCATAGTGTTGTAGTAACCTCATGAAAAAAAAATATTTGTGTATTTGTAAGAAAAAAGAATGCTACAAGACCACAAACAACTTCAAGATCCTTGGGCAGCTCTACCACTTTCCAAGTTTCTTACTCTCACATAAGAAATTACCATTGAACTACATTTCTTTTACATGCATCTTCTCCACACTGGGAATTAAATTCCCAACTCAGGATTTTGAAAGCAACAATGAATTAGGAACTATTTGCTATCAGCCTTCCATGAGTGCTGTCTTTCATTATATAAAGCTTTTTTGAGAGTTGACTAAATTCAATTGAACCCAGATCTTCTGGCAACCTCAATAAGCCATCTCTCCTGCAAGTACAGTAACCAAATTCTGTACCATGTTAGCTCGCAGCCAGCTCTGATGGATACCATGTCACCATTTACACATTGGTTGAAATAAGCTCATTTACTTACAACAGTCACTTTGCAAAATTCAATCTTTTCACTCATTTGGATTATCCTCAGTTTGCATGCACAGTCAAGCTGGATTCTTTTTATCAAATACCTTATTAAAGACTACCAACACTATTTTTGGACTTCTGCAATCCACATCCTCAGGAAGTTGAATATGCTCCCCAAACGTATGAGTAGACTACAGCCTGTTTCTCCTACAGAAGCTGCTGATAAAATATATTACAGTTGTCCAGAATCAGCAGTGGAAACCCCTTCTTAGGGAGCTGAGCTAGAAGTAAGATGATTCTTATCCAGCATAGATAACCTCAGTAATCCCAGCACAGCCTCTGATAAACAGACCATGTTACAACACACGCCAGGTCCTCAGACCTGAGACTTTCTCTCTGAAAGCCAGACACTGAACAAATCAGATTTGTTTTACTATAGATGCATTCCCTCCTGCCCTCAGATTTCCTCAGCACTGTCTCATCGCTTTATTGTGAATAAATCACTTCATGTTAGGATCTGTTTGCCTTTATTACAAATTGTTTCCTGATTCCACCTACAGCTAGAGACAGTGAAAACTCATAAGGAGACAGCCTTGCAATAACTTCCCAAAAAAAACATAACCTCCTTCTGCACCTCAACAGCTACAAATTAGGCTATGAAATTCAGTTTTTAAAAAACATCCATGAAGATGACGGATACTTTTGGACCCTCATCTTCTGGCACTGGCTCGCAGAAAGGAGGAAATGCACAGAAACATGAAAACAACTCACTGGAAAGCACAGGCTCACGAAGCACGTTGTCCTGGTTTCTCAGCCCTGCCCCTTCACACAACACATGCTGTAATGTGAACTGGTACCTTTCCTTCCTTCTGCCCACTCCTTCCCCAGACTTTGCCTCAGACACAGATGGGCAGGATAAGGCCACCGGTTGCCATGAAAACCTCCAATACCTGATTTCTGTGAGCCAGCTCCCCAGCTTTTAACAGCTGCTGATTGTTCTACCCCAAATGAACTTGAGGCCGCCCTACTAAGTAGTGTCAAGGGGCTGCACCTGGAGGGCCTCCATCCCAGGCAGCTTTGCTGGTTTAAAGCATGGTGAAGGCCAGAGACCAAGCTGCCGTTCTGGAACGAGTGAGAGGCACAGGCTCCACAGCATGGGATAAGATTGCACTCCCACGCCCCATGCATTACCTGTTCTGTAGGTTTACCACTTCAGTTCCCAGGGCTTTCGCTTTAATGCCTTTGAAGACACCAAAACTCCTTTTTCTTTCAGGTCTTTTTAAGTTTGTGCTTGAGTATAAACACAAAGGAACAAATTGGCAACTTTTAAGTTGTTAATCTGAGTTTAACAGGGAACTGATATTTTTCCTAATACATGCAGAACACAAAGGCTAAGCAGTAAGCTAAGAAGAACTCTCCCTCATCTCCCCGGATGAGCAGAGCTTACAGCTCAAACAGCAGCATGCAAAAACATTATCGTCCAGGCAACAGCATCAGAACCCACTGGTAATCACAGCCATCGCTGCCATGCACCGAAGGACCAGAAAAAGACCTTCTCTTGTTTGTGTTCAGGATGACAAACAATCAGCGTTACTGTTCAGAGACTAAAGCACGTTTGTCTGGCTTTGTATTGCAGCAATAGTCACTTGGCAAATTAGAAGCACATTCCCTTCATAAGTTTCAAATCAGCAGGCAGGTGAAGAGTTTGACTGTTAGGTTAATTGAGATCTCCTCTGCATTGATTTGTTATGAGTATTTCACAGTAAGACAGCTGTTTCAGTTATTAATAAGGAAAATGCATAACCTAGAAATGTGAGTATCGCTTTTCTATGCTCTTCAAATGGTAGTCTCAGAGACAACACAATCAATAATCTGAGAGGGTTTCATCTCCCCCTCCCCACCAGAGGAGGGAGGAGTGGAGGCAGAACTTAACAATTCAGTGAAACCGAGTAGAAGTTGCTGAGACTACCTCACAGATGCACAAAATGAACATGGCAGAAAACGGGAAATGCTAAGGTGAACTGTTTATGTCTGAAAGAAAACACTGTCTGAGGCCACAGTGCACACACAACATGGATGGGCAGCCTGGTCTAGTGGTTGGCGACCCTGCACATAGCAGGGCGGTTGAAACTACATGATCATCGTAGTCCTTTTCAACCCAGGCCATTCTGTGATTCTGTGGATGGCTTAAACTTAATACTAATCTACCTGGATGCATCTTTGTGATTTACTTTACAAAACAAAACCACCACTTACCCACCATCTTCAGCCCCAGAAACTGTATTTGCTTTACAGAACAAGCTTTGAGGGACTACTGATGCTGATATAAATATGCAGAGTAAATATCAAGCATGACTATATGTGCTAAGTCTCCAAACAGAAACAAACAAACAAAAAGCACATTGCTTTACACAGAGACTTTGGATAACTGCAAAAGTGAGGCTTTTGCAGAAAGATAAAAAAAGATAATGCTGAGAGATCTATATAAGTAAATGATACCGACTGAAAAATGTGCTGTAAATGCCAATACTGCACATCTCTAACAACTGACAGTGCAAGTGAAGATGTCTAAATGGTCCCTTTGGAGACAGAAACACATTACCTTACTGTGGACGATTTCTGGGTCTGCTTAACATAACAAAAGCAGACATGCCTGCAAGATTTGTTTTAGGCAGATGCTAATCCCAGTAGGAAATTGAGCCTCAATTCAAGCTTTGACTTCGACCAACAAACAGCACCCAGGATTTATTGCCTGGAAGTCTTCTGGACAGCCACCAGTCTGCGTGAGTACCGCACAGGTTGGTTACTTGTGCCAATTCTCACCACTCCAGGCTTAACCAATAAGGCATGACTTTTCCCTCTGTTAAAATTTAATAACAAAAACAACTCCTGAAAGAATCAGGCTGAGACGTGACATTTGGGTTCCCTGAAGTACTGTTTTGTTGCTCTCCAGTCATTTATGCACTGGAACTCACAAGTTTATGTTCCGAGCACCTAACTGAAACTCGCTTGGTTGAACTACTATTCTGGCAAAAGGAGAAAGGAAATCAGTAAAAGTTAAAAAATAGGCTAAAAAAAATTCAAATATATTCCAACAAATAGAAAAGGAAAATAATTACAGAACAAGGGACAACCTCATATGAATGTCTCTGAGACAAGACTCTGTGACACAAGCGCTATCCGTGAAAACTTTCAGGACTTCCAAGGATCAGATTTAGCAGAAGAACCATTACAAGGGAGCACTTGTGGGGGGGGGGGGGGGGGGGGGGG
>PPHD01007090.1:13085-23557 GCA_002909625.1 Bambusicola thoracicus
GACCAACATTTCAGCCCCAGCCCAGTCTGATCCAATAGAGTATTATTAGTATTGACTTAATAGATGCAGACTCCCATGAAAGTCGCATTCACGCTCGTAGAAGAAAAATTAAAGAAAATGTTCTTACATTTCTAGCTACCAGTTAGCTAACTGGACTCTGATTACAGTTGCTGCTTCCCTCACAAACCAATTACTTTCTCCTCCCACCCTCCTAAGATGCACACTTAGATGTTAGGAGGGGATGGGAGCAAAGAGAGGAGGAGAGGAAGCTAAAACATTGGGTGAGAAAGCAGTGAATACAGTTCACATCAAAGGAAAGAAAGGATCAGGAGCACATGGCTACAAAGATCGCTGCAGGCTTTTCCTATCTCCAGACTAAATAAATAATGTCTGACAAACACTTTCATTTCATTGTTTGTTTACACTGGAAGAACAAGCTCTATGTCCACCTAACTCAGATCACAGTACAGCCAGCCCAGGACAAGACATGGCTGATACTGAAATCAATTTACAGAAAATCCTGCAATTACTAACCAGTTTATGATCCCCATAAATATGTTGCCCAGATTACAAAAACAACTTTCATATGAACTATAAGGCAGCCTCAGTATTCCAAGATGGCCTGAACCACCCAAATTCATAGAATCATAGAATGGCCTGGGTTGAAAAGGACCACAATGATCATCCAGTTTCAACTCCCCTGCTATGTGCAGGGTCGTCAACCACCAGACCAGGCTGCTCAGAGCCACATCCAGCATGGCTTTTAATACCTCCAGGGATGGGGCATCCACAACCTCCTTGGGCAACCTGTTCCGGTGCTTCATCACCCTCTGTGTGAAAAACTTCCTCCTAATATCTAATCTAAACCACCCTTGCCTCAGTTTAAGACCACTCCCCCTTGTCCTATCACTATCCATCCTTGCAAACAACCATTCCCCCTCCTGTTTATATGCTCCCTTCAAGTACTGGAAGGCCACAATGAGGTCTCCCCAGAGCCTTCTCTTCTCCAAGCTGAACAATCCCAGTTCCCTCAACCCTTCCTCATAGGAGAGGTGCTCCTCTTAGTGGCCCTCCTCTGGACCTGCTCCAAGAGCTCCACATCTTTCCTGTACTGGGGGCCCCAGGCCTGGATGTCGTATTCCAGATGGGGCCTCACAAGAGCCAAGTAGAGGGGGAAAGCAGAATACCTTAAAGCTTGGGATGTTATTCAAATATCTTTAAGGGAGGAAGGAGCTGCTTTATTACTTTGGAGTATCAGAGCACTAAGGGCCTCCTGGCTTTCAAACTGCAGTAAAAGGAGAGCCCAGCATGACCACAGGAGCTGCAGATGAAGACAGCCCACCTCCACGAACATGCCACTGATTGAGCACGTGCTCAGAAAAAAAAACTCAGCAGCTGCCAAAGCGTGCTGAGCACACAGCAACCAAGGCAGGCTGAGAGTTAAGATGAAGCAAACAGTGCAAAGCAGCAACTGAACAATGGGCTCTGAAACCTGAGAGCAGTCTCACAGGGATCCATCGCGTCCCACTCTCCCAGCAGCCTCCCCCAGTACCAGGCAGGGCAGCGAGTGCACCACCTGCAGCCTACATGTGTGGGGACTCCAACCCCAGTGCTCGCGCATACAGGAGGGCAAAGAACTACTGCAGATGCTGTTCTGGAGACAGTATGAGCCATTTCATTAATTACTACCGGAAAAATCAAAGGAGTATATTCACGGTATATGAGAAGGTTTTGTACAGCCTCCTGTACTTTCACCAAGAGTATTCAAGTTACACTGCCAAATGTTCATCTTGGTAAAATCCCTCATGTTGGGAGCATGAGGAGCAAACTATTTGACTACTTACATTCAACAGCAATAAAAGGGAAAAAAAGATCAGAAATGGAATCTCACTTTTAAGAAGAGAGGGAAGGATGAGCATATCCATGTGACAGCTGCAAGCACATAATAGTGACCAAGTCAACAAGAGCTTCTACCCTGGGAAACTATTGGTGGCACTGAACAAAACCAGGAAAAATATGAATTGTGGGCTGCTGACTCTACAAGTCACCCAGGGGGTGATAAAGGAAAGTTATATCCTTCTTAAAACATTATAAAGCTCATCATCATACTGGAGATGGAAGCTCTATTTCACGTGGGCAGTTTCAAATGCTCAGAAAAGTAACTGTGCATACAAGACTCCCGGCACAGGAGGCACATTAACGAGGACCAGCAATACAATACTACTTTGATGCTCAAATCTGTCCGACTCTTCACGACGATGAGGAAAAAGCACAAGGTGCAAAATGAAGTGAATTCAAAACTCAGGAATTTTGTCAGAGCTCCCAAGCTGCTTTTTCCCTCCGCAGTAAAAATAAATAAATAAATAAACAGCTTGCTAGCTGTAATAAATATACATACTATGAATTTGCTATTTAAATGCTTGCTTGCTGGGCTCTTCCGTTACAGGGTAGAGTGGCAGAGTCTGAAATTTGAAACACTGTCTTGAGGCTACAAAACCGGCAGATGTTTTATAAACAGAAATCTAGTGCAATTTTTTCCTGCCCTGAATAAAACAACAAAAAAGAGATCATATAAATGGAATCATGCGATCACAGGGAAAAAGAAAAAAGAAATCAAAGAAAAAGGGAGAATTCTAAAGATTCAGGCCTAAGAGTCCAGGCACAGCTGTAAAGCGCAGCATCCCTGCCAGACCAACAGAATTCAAACACTGGGGTCCAGGTGGAAAACATTAATGATGTGACACAAGATAGGTAGCAGCCACACAGGCTTGGCAGATCTCTGATCACAGAGTCATAGAATGGTTTGGGTTGGAAGGCAGCTTTAAGATCACCTAGTTCCAACCCCCTGCTATAGGCAGGGACACCTCCCTCTAGACCAGGTTGCTCACAGCCCCATCCAACCTGGCCTTGGACGCCTCCAAGGTGGGAGCACTGATACAAACCAACAGCCATCAGCATCCCTCCAGCCCTGGCACACACCTGTGTTGTGCACCACAAATAATTTTTCTTTCACAGCTGCTATTTGTGATAGCTGTTTGTGATTTCCTGTCCTTAGTCAGGCTTATCCAAGTCAGTGTAACTAAACATGTATATATTTATTTATTTCATAGAATCATAGAATGGCCTGGGTTGAAAAGGACCACGGTGATCATCTAGTTTCAACCCCCCTGCTATGTGCAGGGTCGCCAACCACCAGACCAGGCTGCCCAGCCTGGCCTTGAATGCCTCCAGGGATGGGGCATCCACAACCTCCCTGGGAAGTTTTACTCTTTATGTGTTTATACCCTTCCAAAGACACACTGCCCCTTAGGCACACGCACAGAAGTAGAGATAATTTTATACTGCCTTCAGCAAAGCCGTCCCTTATCTCAGGCCGGTGTTCCCCAAGCCTCCAGCCACCTCTTTTCACAGGTATTTCTGCAGACCGAGCGCAATAATCCTCGCAAAGCAAACATGCAGATTCACCGGTCTGAAGCAGGACCTTCGTCTCTACCTGAAAATGGGGTCAAGAACCAAAAAGTAGATTTCCTTTCCCATCCCAAGCAGACGATTGCATAACAGCCCGGGCGCTTTAAAGGCGCCCATCTATCCACCAGGCGCGGCGCGCTGCTGCCGCTACGCCGCCGAGCCGCACCTGTCCGTGGCGGAGCCCCGCAGCGCCGGTGACGCCGCGGAGCCGCGCGTACCTCTCGGTCTTTTGGGATTCCCGTTCTTTTGCTGCTCATCCTCTTCGGTGATGGTGAACAAGCCCGGTGGGCCGGGCCTGGCGCTCGTCTTCTTCAGCCTCTCCTGACGGAGGACGGTAGTCGCGCCGGGCATGCCGCTGTTGCCTCTTTCTTATTTCAGGAAAATAAGAGATAAATAAGAACGGGGTGAGCGCCGGCAGCCCCTGCTCAGCAACTAGCTGCGACGCCGCCTGCTCATTTGAGCGCCGGTAGCAGATCCCCTATGGATAAGCGGGACGCAAACAGCTGACCGACGCAGCATCCACTCGGCGCGGAGAGGCTCTTCGGCAAAAACCCCAGTTAAAGGCACACCGGTTCGGATGCCGCTCCTTAACCCGCTCCAACCGGACCGCAGCCCTCCGCTCCGGGCTCCCCTCCGCGGCTCCCTCCTCTCCCGGCTCCGGCACGCTGAAATATTCAGCGCGGGAGGAGAGAACCCGATCCGCCGCCGCGGGCGGTTGCCCTGACAACGCGGCCGCCTCCCGCCTCAGGGCGGCCCCGTCCTGCTGCGGGCCGCGGGGTCCGCCGAGAGCCCGGGCCGTGCCGCTGCTCCGCCCGCTCGTGCTCGGGGAGGTAAGGCTCGTCTTCATGAAAGCGAGGAGGGCGAGTCGTCTTCCATATATGTATACGCCGCCCTCCCTCTCCTTAATTTAATCACCTTGCTAGGCACCGCGTGCCTTCTGCGGGAGGAATGCATACGCCCACTGTTGCGGGCAGGTGTGTGGGAACTCCGAAATCAGGCTGGAACAGACACACGGGGCAACTAAACGACTTGTGCAGTTAGTATCTGGTAACACAACACTGACTTTACAGCACCAAACATTAACTTTCGCTTTACAAAACAACCTAAGTAAGACCAACCAAGGTGAACAAAGGTTCCCGAAGTTCCCTTCAGCCGCTGCATTCCGGAGCTCTCCGTCCGTGTCCAACAGAGCCCTCACACACAGGCTGGGCAGCCTCTACACTCAGCGACAAGTATACAGGTGGCTCACACTTGGGAAATTAAGGTGTGTAGACACGCATGGCCACCTCAGCCACACGGATAGCATGCTGAGAGAGAAGGGCCGGAGCTGACAGTGGTGGCCTGGGATGCTGACCACCCCTCCTCTCTCTGGCTCGGGCAGCAAGCACTGAACAAGGCAGTCGCACTGTGTGGGCCACCGGCCCTGAGCGTGGCCTGCAGCCCGCAGCACCCGTTGCCCCCTGGCCACCTCCTGCCAGGGAACTATGTGGGTGTGCACAGAAATCAAGCGTGACGGCATCTGTCAGCATCTGCCAGACGTTGTGTACTGTGGGGCGTGAACAAGAGGAGAGAGGAAAATCCTCCCTAACGCAGGCTGTTCTTAGCTGAGCGATTCGCCCTCCAGGGTTTATACAGACTGTCATGCAAGAGAAGCAGCTCTGTTTCCCACTCCCATCCACAGACATGCCTGCCACAAACAATATGCAGCAGTGCAGGCGCATCCACCAGCAGCAGTCTGCAGCCTGCAGCACCAGGTCTGCAGTTGGTACCAGAAATACTTTCCATGCGTGCCTTTGTTTCCAACAACAACAGAAGTAGCAGAGATCACCACCTCCCTGACAGCATGGCTAAGCATTGCTGCCCTTCCTTTCCCTGCTTTCAGTCACCACAGCAGGGCTCCAGCCCTTTCAAACGTTCTGTTCTGGAGCTATTTTGAACACAACACACTGCCCCTTAGGCACACCACACTCAGGTGCAGTCATGGCTCAGCCCTCACTGCTGAGCTTGAGCTCTCAGGAGATGGAATCAGGCAACCGGGCATCTTGAGGGCACCAAGGACGTTCTTCCTTCCTACATCACTTTCAAAGTCGTTATCAGCGTAACTACTAAACTGCAGCACATCCACTTTCACCTGCCGGATTCAACAGGTGTAATAACATGCACAAGGAATTACCTGACAGCAGCCTGAACAAAGGCTATAAAGATAATTATACTGTGATCCAGGACACGTGAATATTTATAACAACGTGCTAATTAATGCTTGTGTGCTTTAACATCAGACATTCAGCTTGATATCTCACCCCAGTAAACATAAAGTCAGTCACCACGACAACTGCTGTGGTTTACCGCAAGCAATCTGATCATTTTCAATGGGAGAACTCCAGATGTTGTGCAATTCATTCGTAGGGTCGCTTTTGTGCCCATAGCCACACAAATACTATATGAAACTCATTGCTGGGACCATAATAAGCTGCACGTGATGAGTTCGCGCTCTACAGCCACCACCTGGAGAAGCAGCACCCTGCCAACCCAATCCCATGGGCTCCTCTGGGTGAGGTGAACGTCCCCACTCTGTCCTGCTGGGGCAGACAACGGGCTGCGTTCAACACTGGCCAGCTTATGAAGAGAAAGTGAAATCCCAGTGAGGACAGGGCAACGCGCATCTTTTACAGGCAGCAGTAGCCTGTGGGAACTAACACTGTATACGTTTTCAAGAAAAAAAAAAAAGATATCAAGGACACTAACAAGAAGCCACCCCGTATCATTGGGCATGTCAGGCTGTGCTACAGAAAATGAAGCCAATCAAATGCAAAATCATTATAGCACTACAGAAGGGGGAAAGGAGCAATTTATAGACAAGTTGCCGATGAAGAGCCCTGTATACAGAAGCACTCGTAAGACGTTGCTGAATCACAACACGCACATCTTTCCTCCACTCACTGTACGTTCACTCAACGAGCTCCGCTTTACACACATCTCACATCTTTCTCCTGCAGCACTCTCAGGATAAGGGCAGATAGAATAGAGTTTAAGAAAAATACTACAGCTGAAGAGTAAGCAAACAAGCAGTGGAAGTCTACTTTCTATTTTTATGGTTTGATGCTGTCTCCTAACTCCCCCTAAAGCAGCCCTCTGCCCCTTCTCTTCCCCCAAAAAGGAAAGAAAAAAACCCAAATCCTGAAAGAACCCACTGATTCTTCTATTTTTTCCCTCTTTTGAAGTACTTTGTAAGAGCTTATAACCATCACCACTATATTACTAATTATTACAAGATGTACTCAGCAGCCACTGAAGCCATAACAAGAAGCTTGGATGGAGAGAGCCACCAGCTGAACAGAAGCTGCATGAGCCTCAGTGCTTTTAGAGCAATTTCCACACTCCCTTCATTACCCTACTCCAGCTTTATGCAAAACTGCTAACAGGTGAAGTGGATTTTCTTGTAGGGGACAAAATAATACATAACCTTAAGACGGTTCTGGGTCACGGTATTTGCCAGGCAAAACAAAAACTGTTCCACTTCTGCTCTTGGATGCTGGTTCAAGGCTTCTTAACATAAAAATAAAGCTTCTTCTCAACTCAAATGCACTTGATATCAAGAACTAGATTAAGTCAACATGTTATTTTAATACGTGCTCCTTTTTAGAATGGAAATGTTTCATTAAGCTATTTGTGATGTGCCTAGTATGGAGGATCAGGACAAGATAGGTCCCCATCTATATGCTACCATCAAGAAAGGAGATGGCACTTTGCATTTATATTGCTGTTTTCCCAGCATGGAACAATAAGCTTCCACTGGGAGTTGGGTTCCAATCTGATCTTTCCTAGAAGAACAATCAGGGAAATCCAGGTATGGTATGAAAACAGTGTGAGAACAGAGTACAGCATGCAACCATATCTTACGTGGACATTTTTGACATTAATAGTCATCTGTGTCAAAAACTTTATGAACTCATTAAAAAACTGCACGACACAGACCATGCTACATATCAGAACATACGCATCGTAACTACATTCCAAATTCGATATCTGCCTACACGCCTCCAGGAGATCCACCTCCTTGCATATACTTTCTACTCAATTCGGTAGATTTTAAATCAGGCCTAAACCCGAGCAAATAGAGCCTTTTTGTGTGTGTTTCTTTTCTTTTGGCATGAGAGAACAGCTATTTACTCAGCATCAAAGAACTGAAAACCTTGTTTTCAATGCCATGTGAATCTAGGACAGAGCAAAACAGCCTTAAAAAGACAGATCTTTTTTTTCCCCATTGTAACAACATCCTACAAGTTGGAAATCACAGAAATAGCCCCTCTGTCATAAGAATTACTTATTCCCATTAAGCCAACCACTCCCCAAACACATCTTATCCTTCTTCTGCTGCTGCTGTTGTGTTGCTCTCTTTTAGTCTATAATCATTTTTTTTTTCCTTCCAAGAATGTGGAAAGAAGGCACCTTGCATTAATCAACAGCACAGAATGTAAAATGCCCAAGAAGGGAAACCTTCACATCTTTTTGAGTAATGAGAATGCTGTCAAGTGCAGAGACATCCCTGAATAGCTCTAAGTGAGCAATGAGTTGACTCTCTTATAAAAGTCACGGCCATAATAAAGCAGCAGTACCATGAACAACTTCTCCGTTCAGTCACTGCATCGAGTGCTTTGACTCCAGAGAGAGCAGAACCATTTGGCCCCACACCAAGTGGAACTCGCTCAGAGCACACAAGCAGGGATCCCATCAGCAGATCCATGAGCTCAAACATACGCACCAGTAAAGCCATCAAACACGAGACAAACACTGACACGTCTTGTTACACTTCTAATTAAATGGATTTGCATAGCGTGACTAGTCATAAAAATTGCACAATGCGTACAGTGATGAATAACAACGTGATTTGAAAAGAGTTGGCTAAGAATGATCCAACCTATCTGTGACAGCAGGATATGGGATCAGGCCTATAGCAGAACACCAGATTGCTTCAGTCCCTGCTCAGTTAAATACAGAAACACAGCGAAGAATGGGGATGGATTAGACGGGGAAGTAGGAGACAGAAACAGCAGAAAGCAAAAGTCATCAGTGCTAATTACCCTGGACAGTCTCCCCACTGTTTCTGCCTGTGGAAAGAGTGAAGTTTGAAAATACCTCACCTGTATGCACACCAAAAGGTGAAAGCGCTTGTAAAGCACCCTGAGAATGAAGAGACCTGACCCATGTGCTAAACTTTGGTAGAAATGTGAAATAGTTCAAAGCAAAGGCAACATGCCAAGACCAAATTAAAATCTTCTCCTTCAGTGTACTGCTGTCAGCACTCGATGGATGAAATCCTGTGAAGAATTTGATGCTGTGTACAATTACCAGCACTCTCCTGGCATCTTCCCAGCACATTTGCTAGATGAACCTGAAAAGCCTGGAGTTGTGGGCTACCTTCTCTGAGGAAAAGACATTAGAGAATCAGGCATTGACATGAAAACAATTTGGAGGCATCGGTACTTCATGTTTTCCCCACAAGCTCCTCACACCTGGACTATCAATACGGAGCATAAGTCATTCCATCACGTACATCTCTGAGGGCTCCCAAAGTCAAGAGGAGTCGGTGATGCTAACTCCACCCATCTCAATCCGGCAGCCCATCCTCGCACGTTCTCTTAGCACACAACTACGGCTCGCTTTGCTTGAGCTCTGACAGATCTCCCAGAATTCACATTTTCAGGAATTTTCTCTAAATCCACGGAGGTTATAAATATATCTCATTTTAATGAAAGCAAAGGCTGACTTCAATAGAAGCAAATAGGACGTGACTCCAGAATCAATACTTGGGAGCACCCACAGCGTTACGCTGAAACCAGCTTTTCAGAAGTCTTCACCCTGAATACGCGTAAAAGTTGCTACACGTGTACGTTGTTCTACAGCAGCTCCTCACAGCACACTGCAACTGGACAACAGGAGTTGCACGGAGGAGACCTCCCTCCCTCAGGGAAGGCGGGTGGGCAGAGTTACCACAGCACCAGCAGCGCGCTGCGGCCTGCGCTGCACCGGCGGTGCTCGGCGGAGCGGGCCGCGCCGCGGGGGCCGCCTGGCGGCCGGCGGGGAACAACGCGGCCCCGTGAAGCGCCGCGGCCGCCTCCCAGCGGCGGGCAGCTCGCGGCTCTCGGGGCCCGTCCGCCGCCCGCGCGGCTCCAGACGAAACACTGGTGCCCGGCGAGCGGGAGCGCAGCGCGGTGCCGCGAGGCGAAGCGATCGCAGAATTCATCTGCGCCGCGGACGTCTTTTCAGAGCGCACCTCTGCAAAACGTGCGCTGTCGTCTCCAGTTCCGAAGAGAAAACAGCCTGGCAGCCCGTTCCTCCCGTCGGAAGCCAAGCGGGCTGCCAGCCCCGCGCACGGGACTGCGTCTGTGGAATGGGCTTCCGAGCAAAAGCGCTGCGTACCGCACCTCCTTAACCACAGCCGGCACGTGGATGGGCCTGCCCGCAGCTGTTGCTCGCTGCCGCATGCCCACGTTATATAAAATATGTATTAAAAGCGTTACGTTGTGGAAACGCTGTTAATTAACCAGCAGCCACGCGGCTGCTTTGATGAACGCCCTTCGGCCGCAAACCCAACGCGTGCGGGGGGGAGGGGGAGAAGCGAAGGACCGCAGAGCGTCCGCGCCGCGAGGTGAGGAGGAGATGGGGACCGAGAGCTGCAGGCAGCCCCCGCAGCCGCAAAGCGAGCGGCACCTGCGGCAGCCACGTAGCGCTCCGCCCGCTTCCCTACGCCCACACCTCCTCGCTCTCCGGACAAGATAAAAGAAATCCCGAACGCTGACCCAGCAAGGCCACCTACGCGGGGGCGGCAGCAGCCCGCCAGGCCAGCCCCGAGGGCCGGGGTGCCGCAGGGCTCCGCGCCTCGTCGGTCCCGCGGGGACGCGCCGCTGCCGTCCCGCATCTACCCCTGCCCCGCAGCCGGAGCGCTGCGGCACCGCGGGGCCGGAGCTGCCGCTGCCGCCGCCGTGCGGCGCCGGCGGGGGAAG
>PPHD01007091.1:0-23555 GCA_002909625.1 Bambusicola thoracicus
AAAAAAAAAAGCATAACAAGGTTCTGCTCAGAGCAAAAGCAGCAAGACTTTGAAACAAAGTAAAAAATAAATCATCATCCCATTTATGTGCTTGCTTTCTTAAACACTTCGGAAAATTCAATTTGTAGATAGGTATTAGTCACACGCTGAAGATTTTCACAGATGTGAAAATCTGGATCTCAGGCTTTAATATGACTACAATTCTGATCTCATATTCGAGAGAACAACAAAAAATAAGAATGGAAATAAAAGCTCTCCAAGAGGCTCCATCTGTAAATGCTATACATTCAGTAGAAGTATTGATCATAGTTACTATTTTTTATATTAAAACTAAGAGCTTAAAAAATACAGATTTTTATATAGGGCTTTAAAAGAAAATCCACCTACATTTTTATGTATGGTTTTAGAACTCAAATACTGGGTGGCTATGTTTTGAGGACTCTGCTCCAGGACCCTTGAACTACCTGCTTGGATTAAAGCTCAATCTGAGCTTCTCCTCCCATGCTACCAGCATGGCTGTGCCTGCTCCCATTGGCAGTGAGTAACAGGCAGTCACACAGCCCGCCTGCCAGGAAGGGCTTGGTATCTCCCCTGAGGGTAAGAGGGGCACACATGGACTGCACGCAAGCTGCACAGCCATGTCCACATGCTGAGATCAGCTACAGGTTAGGAGTAATATTCATAGCAATTATTAATCTCCATATTCACTCGTATTCTTCCATTCAGGTGGAATCTGGACACATAAGATGACAACAAACAGATATGCACTCCAAACAAATGAGTTGTAAACCAAAAGGTTTTCGAATTATGCATGCAAAAATTTCCTGCATGATTAACTGTTGTATTATTACAATTTTCAGAAAATAAAATCCATCTTGTCTAATTGTTGACAAAAAGCAATGAAAAGGATCATGTAACAGGAGTGCTAACATATCTATGTAAGTGAATAGTAAGGGAATTTTATGAAGGAATTTCCCAGGTTTCCTGTCTACACTGGTATACATCAGTACCTTTATCTAGACTTAAAAAGGCAGGAATCAATTACAGAGAAAGTCCACAGCATAATTAGGAAACGATCAACACTTATTCTAATGCTGATTTTTTTCTTCACTTTAAACTGCTTCATTGACTTTAATTAAACTTGCCCTAGGTTATGAATCTAGCAAGCTGTAGAAAGATTTAAAAATTAAATAAAATGAAAACAGCTCTCTTGTAAGGAGAGTTTTCACCAGCTTGCTCACCTGTACCACACTCCTGATATAGAGAATTTTTAAGTGATTGGAGATGCTGTATGTGATACCGCAAGACTCTCTGTTGCTTTTGCTCTTGAATTAAAATGACCTCCCACTGTCACAGTAAGAATCACAGAATCAGATAGTTGAGTTTTTCACTGCTGTATCTTCACTATAGAATTCTTCTGCTGGTTTCCAAGAGAAGGCATGAAGCTCCCATCACTGACTTTTACACCAACTCTCCTGGTTACATCTAAGGCCAAATAAAAGGAATGCTGTATATTTTGGATACTGCCAATTTCCATGTGAATAGTTCAAGCCAAAGTTAAATGTACATGATGTAGACTGTAAAGGAATAAACAGATGGCCTGTGTCTTGCTCCAACCTGGGCTTGGTTCATGAGAATATGAATATATCCATAGATAAGAATATACATTCTTAAAACTCATTTAAATTTTCTAGCCCAAGATAGATCTGTGTTAATCAACTGCTTATAAAGAATAGGTTAATGTTGATCTTTCTATTTTTTCTGATACATTATGAGGAGATGGACATGCACAGGTAGGTGGATGTGATTCTCTTTCTACTATGATTAAAAAAGTTACAGTATGTCTAATTTTTTCAGGGAATCCAGACATTAACTGCATAAAGCCAAACCAACCTGACTTGCTGAAAGAATACGAGCTAAATATTTGCAAATGCAGTTCATCTCTCATCTGTATTTTAGATTCCTGTCACAACATCTTGTGCTTTTTGCCTGATCTTCCTTCCCACTTTATTCCACGTTAGCTCTGTTCCCCAGTAACTTCTATCCAAGCTTTTACTAGCTAGTTTGTGTGTGTCAGATATAGGAAATAATGGCATTATTGGAGACACTACATGTGCAGCAAAAAGATGAATTGCTTGTCCGTACCAAATATCTTCCAAACTAGAAGTTTATCACTTTGTGTTATTAGACAATGACTCTTAATTGATTAAAATGACAAATAAAAAGAGTTCAGGTTAAAGATGGGCCTGAATACCCCCCAAAACATTAGGAAAGCTCAGGTCTGAAGACAAACTTTATAATTTGGTCTAGCTTTGTTTTGAGTTGCTGGTGGAGATGTGTTCTCTCCATCGCCTCCAAGAAACATCTTAGACATAGACATCTTAGACATTATACCAAAAGAAAGTTTGGTGACACAGGGATCAACCACACATATCTGCATAGTTAATAGATATTATGTCTCCTAAAGAAAGCATATATAATATGGTAATTGCTACTAGTTGTATCTTGAATATACGTGAAATCTACTTGACGTTGATGAGATATGAAGATTTTTCCAAACTGGGAAAGATATTATACAGTCCAAGGAATTTATAAAAAACTATGGATTAGACTTATGTCAACTCAAGCTGTTTAATACCACAACAAAATTACACCAAGTTTATGGACATTTTCCTTCACCAAAGTCTTATGGAACTTTCCATTAACTTCACAGATGCCAGAACAGGCCCTAGAGCAGGAAATGAAGAAATAAACTGTACCCAAAAGAAAGTGTAGTGGGAATTTGGGTAGGCAGAATTCACACTTGTATCTAGATAGAGCACTATGTTTATATCTCTGTTCTGGTAAACATTTAATGAGATAAATAATTATCAAGGGTAGCAGAGCTACTGGCTCCCCTCTGAGTCAAAAGACTAGTGTTAAATAAGCGGTAGCAGAATTGCAGATTCTGTATTCACTGATAGCAGACTCCTATATTCATTGATGCAGATTATGACACCAAGAAACACTGAAAAAAAATAATGGCTTCTCTTGCAAATGTACCAAATTGAGAAGTAACAAAAAATTTGAAATCTTGTAATGGAACTGCATTACATGCAGGCAAAGTGGATACATTTCTGAGGTAGAATATGACAGCTTTTTAAGTTTCTACAACAATATGTGACAGGAAGAATACTATATCCAATTGATACTGTAGGGCAATTTATGGGGGCAGAATGTAGTAATATAAATGAAGTTTCAGAAAAGACACTGTGACTAATCTTACAAAAAATGCTATGAGATGTTTAATAATCCTGGTGGGTCAGAAGTTGTTCTTCAAAAATTCTCTTACAACTGATTGTTATTAGAGTATGTACGTTCATTTTTCATTTATGTATGCAGTCTAAAACTGCTGTCAAGTGCAAATATTTGATTTGTAATTGAATACAACTTCAAAATGGAATAGAGTCACCAACTTCCAACCAAACTTGTAGAATCATAGAATATTTAAGGTATTAAATGCCCTTTGAAGAGTCACAAGACAAGCATCTGTCCACATCTCTTAAGCTACCTGCACCAATTCTCATTGATGTTTATTGTTCCATTAATCAAAAAATAAGGAAGAGGGAATAAAATAGCACACTGTAATTCCTCTCCTGAACTCAAAGTAATCTTTCTCCATTGCTTTTCTCTAGCATTTGGGGATGCGGTGCTTATTCATTAAGGTATGAGAAGTAAATTTGAGGAGACTGAAGTGAGCAGAATGGAGGGAAGACGATAACACATGCAGTTAAGGGACCTGACTCAAATCCAATAGGAATTAACAAAAGACTATGTTTTACTTACAATGCCTCTGCATTAGAGCCCAAGTGAAGAAGCAGAGCAGCTTTCTGCTGCACTTCTTTCATTGTACATAGACAGGAAGGCAGCAATTGTAGATTTAAAGTCCTGATTTGGACCTATGTGACTTTGCAAATAGAAAGGAAAGAAACGGACACTTCAGTGTGTCTGATGTCTTCTGTGACATTAAAACATGTAGATCTCCCATTTGATTGTTAAGTACGAGGTCTCTGCACAGGCACAGGGCTCCCCAGGTGGTCAGGCAGGGCCCAGCAACGTGAGCATGGCCAGGCCCACACCAGGAGTCGGGCAGCCTGGGCACAGCCCCAACCCAGAGCACTGGCAGCTCACTAAAGCTGGGGACAGGCCAAGGCCAGGTCTGGACTTGGGTCTGGGTCTTGTCTGGGCTCAGTGGCAGGACAGGGCTGTGGGTGGCTGGGGCCTGGCCCTGCTGGGGCCTTGCTGGTAAAGGACTGATAGGCTGAGGGGGGTGATCTACGCCAGCAAGGCCTGGTGGTGCCCTCAGGGCCCTGAAATGTAAGATTAGAAAAAATCAAGAAAACAAGTAAAAATCTTACACTCATTTTGTTGCATAGTGATGTCTCTTGTTTTCATTTTGCATTTTCCCTTGGATTTTCCACTCTCTTTTGTTAACAATTTAAAATCTATTTAGTTATGGCTTTCAAAACTGATTTCATATTCTGGCTCTTTTTAGTTCAGCATTGTTAATGAAAACAAATGAAAAAATAACATTTGTGCATTTTCAAAGGCTATCTGAATGGGCTGAGATCTACTTACGCGGTATCCATTCCTTGGCTTCACAAAGAAACCCAATATTTTTGTAACTTTGGAAAATGTGCTCCGCCTAAAGGTTTGGCTGACATTCGAATTTTCATCTCAGGTTTTGGGCTTCCTATAATACCATACAGGTTTTTTTAACAAACCCATGAGTTTCTTTAAGAATTTTTCTAAGAAGGTAAATAGCAAGATATTTAATGTATACAGTATGTTAGGTTTGGTCCCCATGTCTTTTTTATTGCTCTCAGCCTTTTCCACCACAAGATACAATATGTGGCAAAGACCACCCAGCAATTATTTTTTCGCTGTATTTCACATTACCTCTTTGTTAAATTTAGTCATAGCCTTCAATTCTACAAGGTAAAATATTCCTAGATACTTAAGACCCTGTGGTTTTCAATCTATATTTAAACCCTGTCTTATCCACTGATTGTACAATATGTTTAGGAACATAAACTCCAATTTACCTGAGTTTATTTGCCATTCAGGTGTGCTTGCAAAACTCTCAGCTAGTTTCCACATATTTTTAAATCTTCTAGGAGCTGAAATAAATATATCAATTATACCGTATGATTCTTATTAGAGGTGAATAAATAATGCATGACAAATTACTTAGGAAACTTTTGTTCGCCAAATACCCATGAGATGTTTATGATTTATTTGAATTTATTCAATGTTTTCTGATTGTTGTAGCTTTTACTCATTGCTTTTGAACTTCTGTACTTCAAGTGTTCTATAGTCATTACACAATCTGTGTAATATTACTTTGATGAATGTGACTGAGTACATTTCTTTAAGAAGGGTGTTTTGGTTTTTGTTTGTTTGTTTGTTTGTTTGCTTGTTTTTTACCAGAAAATCTGAGTATGTAGTTTTGGTGATATTAGTATTTTTTATAGTTTTGATTATAAAAACTTTTGAAATGGTTTCTGAATAAGTTGCAACCATACTTGGATGCACCAAAACACCAGAATCATCACAGCATAATCAGCGTGGTGCTGTCCCTGATTAACCACTATCATGATGTGTTAGCTTGGATGCAGCATCAGTTGACTGCAGCATCACTTGGCTGTGGATTCCTTGTTTTAACAGTCCAGACTAGTAACCTCTTACATACATTGTCATCCTAGTCCCCGTGGATGTATTATGGCCTCTGGAATTAATATGCAGCACTGTGATAAACACACTGTGTTTTCTGGCTACTATCATAGCTTTCTAATTCAGATCTTTCAGGACTTTTTCATATGTATAATTTCATGTGCATTATACGAACATGAACTGTCTTACTATTCTGGGACAAAATGTAAAGACAAGTAACACGTAGGACAGTCAAAGAAAGGTATTATTCAAAAATTACTTCTATCTGTAAAAGCTTTTTATTAGAATTACTATTTCTGAGCTAGAGATGTAGTAAGCAACATAACCAGAAATAGGTTTAACACTCAATAAAATCCAATAAAATAATGAATATATTGTACGTCATAATTCTGTATGCACAAAGCTCCAAAGTCACATGAAAGAGAACCAGAAAAAGGTTATTAGGTGATTTGTTAACATGCATTAAGTGTCAACATCTGTGATCAGCTGGAAAGAGACAGGTGTTACCAATGTATCGGTGCTGTCATACAAGAAAGATGTCGAGAAGAAGCCTTAAACATAAAGTTAAAATTGAAAAGTTGTTGAAATTCCCCAAGCACTCCCTTACAAGTATTCCACAGCTGATTTAAGGATGGGAATGTGCCAGAAAAAAGAAAAAAACAAACATAATAACAAAACATGACTAAGTTAGTATTTAATATAGGTACTAAAATATTTGAACTTAACTCTCACATCTACACATTTAGATTGTGTTCCATAAAGATACTGTCTTCAAAGGAGGCATCTGACCCTATTATCATTCCCTTTAGATGTTCACTTGTATTTTCAGCCAAAGACAATCATCAGATAGCCATCAAACTAAGATTCTTTTTAACTCCATGATACTATTCTTAGCAAGAGTTAAGATATACTAAAAAAGTATAAGTTCTTTAATTTGAGATTATATAACATAATGAGAAAAAATACAATATGTAGAATGAAATAGAGAAAAACACATATTGAAGACTGGCAACCTAAAGAAGAAGTCTGGAAAAGAGTGCTCTTCTTATACAATATTTAATCCAATTAGTTTCTACTTGATGTTACACATAAAATCTAAAAATAATCCTCAGTTGTTTTTTTGTTGTTCTTTTTTTTTTAACATTTTCCTTAACATACTTCATTGCTTGTGAAAGTAGGGGATTAATAGCTCGTGTTGTGAAAGCACAGTGTAGATTGGCACAGAGCAAATTTTTCCTCAGAGCAAGGCTGTTTTACTATACAAGGCTGTCTTACTAGACTGGAGACATGATCTACAAAAGCCCTTCTCTGCAAGTCCTCACAGAAGTTAGAAAATGAAAGATTTGTGAGATTTCTTAATTCCAGAATTTTGGGATTAACATCAGTTCAGTTCCTGTAGTTATCATATTTTTTCTAGTACATTCTCTACTATGCACAGAATTATATGTTCAGCTATTGATGAGGACTTATTGAGGTTCTCTAAAAAGTCTGTTCCACTTTCTAATAGCTCCTCAGAAAATATCTTCATATTTTTAAATATCCACTTCATTATTCCTAACTGCACATTCTTTTATCAGTCCTGATAGCTAGTTACAGTGAACTGACCCAAATAAAGAAGTAGTTTCATAATACAAATCACACAGATTTACATATCTGACCTTTTCTAAATTCAAAATAAATTCTGCAAAGGAGAAGAGCTATAGCATTAACTCATTTTGCCCATGTGGTAGATAGTCCAGAAAGGTACTCTCCAGAGAAAGCAGTATGCTAAAGTACAGTGTGTGAAATTCATTCTGGTGCAGAATACCATGTAGACTTGTAATGGTTCTGCATAACTCCTAGTTTAGGGGTAATGTCATTTGGATACACGTTGCTTGTTCTTTACGTGACATATTTCATACAAGACCTATATAAAAAGAAAATGGCTGCTTCTGGAAGGTGCACAATGTGCCAACAGAAGAACTACCTGAACTACTATCTGGGCTGAAACGCTTTATCTAAAAGCACAATCATGTGCATTTTTGTTTTGTCCGAACTCTGCCACTGCTCCATAGTTACCCACAGCTATTATCTCCTGATCTGATCTGCTGTGCGACAATGCTTCTTGAAATTCCCATGATGGGAAAATCCTCTAAAGCCATGAGGGCATCAGCATTTTCTGTATCAAACTAAATAGTTCACTGTTATACAATATAATTTATATGAATTGCTAGTGTAAAAGCATACAATTAAAATCTACTGAGCCAATCATAAAGGAAGAAATTTCCCTATTTGAAGAAATCAAATTGATCTGTGCAAAAAAAGAAAAAAATAAAGGCAATCTGTTTCACAGGAAATTTTAAAATTTGGCTATGTTTGTATTTAGAATAAAAAAGCTCAAATACACTGAAATTCATCATGCAGCAAACTCTGGAAAAGCTGCAATCTGGAAAATCAAAAACTATTCTTTGATAATTTCTAAACAAAGTATTTCATGGTGGGTAAAGAACTCTCAGACTCTGCCATGTACAGTCAAGACGTCTAGGCTCGTGATTTCATTACATATTTTGGACTGAAGTGTAGCTAACTCCCTGCAAGCCCTGGGAATGCCAAATGAACAACACAGTTTGCAAGCTAGCCTGAATGGTCTCTCGTGACTTGGCTCTCTGTTGGTCTTTGACACATGTTGCTGAAGAGCAAGGAGCCCAAAATTATCATGACCTAGCAGATTCTTTGAAGACTGCAGTCAGGAGGTTAAACTGAGAGGGAATAAAAGCTTTGTTGGATACTCACTGAAATTGAACTCTCTCTGCTAAATACTTTTGATATATTACACTGCTGAATTTATCCTTTCTGATTGTCTTTTCTTGCCTGCAGAAGAGGTGGCATGTAAGCAATGGTGGTATAAAGAAAACAGTACCAAAGTGTAAGTGCAGATCAGACGTGCTTTAAATAGAATGTTTCATTCTCTGAAGTGGGAATGTACTACTACTGACACTGAAGGTATTTGGGAACGGGAATCTTTTTTTTTTTTTCCCCTCTCACATTCTGGTACTAAGCAGTTAAAATAAAAACGCTTATAGAAGAATGACTTTGCAGATGGCATATTTGCTGCTGCATGTGGGCCACACTAGGAAGAAGTAGAATAATCTGAACTGTGTTCTCAGTTTCTTTACCTGTAGAAGATGTACATCAGAACAATATTAAGTGTATGTTCGATTTTTTTTAAGTTTAATACTTCACTACACAGGCACCACAGTCAGGGTGATAGTACAGGAGCATTCTAAGATGTGCAGGAACGTACATTACAAAATGACTCCTAGTCTGGCTGCCATGCTGATATCAATCCTGCAAAACATGTATGGTAGAACAGAAGGTTTTGTGCTAGAGAACAGATAAGTGACATGGATGGAAATTATGGTAAATTTAAATTGATGGCCTAATTAGTATTATCTCTTTTTGTATTCTCTGTAAGAAATATTATCCAGGAGGAACTCATTTTGCATGAATATTGATATAAAGTGTTAATTCTGCAGCATTTCCATTGTAATCTGGCATTAATTAATGCATCATTATTCTGAAGTGTTAATTAAATTATTACAGAAAGGACATCTGCCCCAGTTCAGAAAGAAGAAAGTATATGGTGTATGAAAACGAGACTTGCAAAGTTCTGAAACGGCACACAAGTTCTGACAACACTGGCAGGAAAATAAAACTAAGCAGAAATACATGCATGATGAGCTTGTGGCTCTTAAACCACAGTATGACGTCAACATTTGCTCAGTTGTGATGGCGTTGATGACAGCAGCAAATCCAAGCATGTCATGAACAATACAATAAATGAAGTACACTCTACACTGATTATCAGAAATTACAGGGAATTCAGGGAATTAAATTAAAAGCGTGAATACATTCAAAATTCTACAGATTTCTAAATGTTCCATCTGGCTTTTGAACAGGAGTATCACTACACAGAGTCAGAATGCCAGTGCACTGCTGGAATTAACAAACAATCCTACTGTCATGGTCTTGACCTTCTGTCTGCAGTCCAAAGAGGCTTCACTGAAACCAGGATTTCAGTTGACGTTATTATCCGCTGTGTGTCAGCTTTTTTTTTCAAACCCAGAGAGCAGAAAACTCAATCCTTTATCAAAGAATACATAGTCTCATCCAATGCCTAGTGAAATCTATAGAAGTCTACCTACTGACTTCACAGGGAATTGGCATTTAAGCAGGAATTTGAGAATTGCACGAGCAGACCTCTGAGGGAATGCCACCGAAGGCAAATGGGGCTCTCTGCAAGGGGCCACTTGGAACTGGGGTCCCTATGAATTATTAAACTCAATGAATAATTCAAGAAAACATTCGACTAGAGCCTGAAGCAAATTCTGTACAATGTGACCTACCTGCCAGCTATGTGTCAGAGCCAGAGTTGCGCACAATGCTTCCAGGATATGGCTTCCGTAAGATTCAGTGTCTACACTATTCAACAGCTCTGCCTGTTTCAACAATTATCACTTTCTTTTGTTACATTTGGAGTTGCATTGAAAGATCTTTAAAATGTAAAAGTTAAATGAGGCTCTTATAAAGAAGTGGTTTGGGTGCAGTATATTAAAGGAAAACTTCAAAGGAACTCAAGATACCTTTCAAGCTTAGGTACAAAAATTTAAACAAGAACAAAAGCCTCTCTTGTATTTTGAAGCATTAATTGTTCCACTTCTGTTGATGTAAAGTGAAAGGAGAAGCTTTTAGTTAAAAGCACGTAGTATCTACCAACGTGGAATGTTCCAAAGTCTCCAGGAATAATTTTAGCTTTGATATAATGGGATGGGTGAATCCCAAATTCTAATGCTTTCTGTAGTATATGTAATAATTTTTGGTAACTGAATCCATCATCTGATAAACATTAGTGCTTGAAGAGATTATAGGCATAAATCAGTTTCACCTTTTATATGACATTTCATATTTATATTTCATAACTCTGAGAGTGTTGTTTGTCACAACCTCATGAGTGCTGCTATGAGTGTTGTTTGATATTCATAACTTTCTGAGTGAAGTTTTATGTAGCACTATAGCCTGTTTTTCACAGGATATAGTATATAGAATTGCACTGTTTGCTCTTTTGTCCATCTGCCAATTCACCTTCTTTAAGGTGGAGGAAAAATTGTAGAAACTGTAAAGATATAAAGTATATTATAAGTTTCATGAAAACTGCCACCTGCATAGTAAAGAAAAAGCCAAATTAGTGCTTCCAAGAAAGAAAGGCTTCAACTGTGAATTTAACAGCTCTGTTGACTATTGGCCTCTCAGCTGGCCAGTCTGTGGGTAGTTCAGCGCCAACCACAATACATTAGCATGCCCAGTTGTAATTAGTCAAGGATACTGTGGAGGGATTTATGAGAAATATGAAGTAATTATAAGTCCCATGTGCAAGCACATCATGGAATAGAGTCAGAGAGGAATGCTGACTGTTTCAATGCAGAGGTATAGGAAATTGGGGTACAATGTGGGAAAAAAAATAAAATTTATTTGTGATGTGTATGGACAACGTGCTGTGGTATAAAATAAGCATGCCTGTCAACCTTCTCAGTATCACTCATATGCCTAATACTTACTGCATTATCAATAAAATATATAAAATAATAATTTCAGTCTTCAATGTACCTAACTGGTTCATGTAAGACAACTAGTACAGGAAAAGGAATACCTTTTCCTGGTCAGTTCTACTTTGTATCATACCAAGAGTATTCCTGCTCTAGACAGTGGGTAGGCAAGCTGAGACAGAGAAGGATTAATTTATAGATTTTCTCAAAGGTAGAAGATGGTTCTCAACCTGGAAAAAATTGTTCCAGTTTTCAGAAACACTAAATACTTCACCTTTCATTGCTTCAATCTGATTAGTATGGACTAAGAATGTTTGAAAGTGAAGCCCAGTGCTCTTCCCTCAAGACTTGTAAGTAACAGTATAGTAGATATGTACACATGCTATATGTGCTGAAAGTTGCATTTTAGTCCTCTCTTTTCCACATTGTATGAGATGTCAGCTAGTGAAAGTTTTGATAAAATCTGTTTGACAAATCCAAGAAAATCAGTCATAACTATAAAAGAGAAAATACCATAAATCAATAAATATAAATAGAACTAAATCCCCAATCTTTCCTCTTTCCAGTGAGAAGGCACAGAACTTCTTGTACCTCGAATGGAGCTGCATGATTTCTGATTTTCAGGTTGAGCTGATTATGCTATAGAAATGCTTGGTTAGTACAACATCACAAGTTTGTTGCTCAAGATCATTAGCTTACAGCATTATCATGAACACTATTGCACTGCATGTTGTTTATTTTTACAGTGAACAGTGGTAAAAATGCAGACTTTACTATATATAAATGAATTATTTCACTACTCAGCTTTTCCTGCCAGATGTTTGAGAGGCCAGCCAAACCCCTAGAGATACATAAGCTTGATCAACATGTACGCAAAAAATTAATTAAAAAGTAACCTAATACTGCCTCTTTTGTTCATTCTTTAACAAAGTGGCAGGATATTTTCATTATTTGCTGAGCATTTATAGATAATAACAAATTAAGTGTTGATCAATCAATATAATGATTCATTTGACCCAGAAATAATAACAAGAAAAGATATGTAGAATTTCTAATAAAATTACAATCCCAACAGAATCTGAATTCATTACTTTTGAAATATAAGGCAGACAGTTCCCTTCACTAACATGGATTTGAACTTGCAGACAGTAAATTATCAAAGAGGCCCTTGTTGCTTGCATGCTGAAATAGTTTTATTAAGAATTACAGGGAAAAATTAATAAGCACTTCAGAGCTCAGAGTCCTGAAGTACAGCATGGCTTAGATCATGGCACAAACTTGGGAATGTTCCCTACATGGAGTACCGTACTCTTTCAATTTAAATATTATTAATGTTGTGGGTGAGGTTAAAAGTTCAGTCTGTGTCCCAGTGTCAACCTGCAAAAAGCCTCAGAACCTGCCAAATGGTCCAAGTTTGTCAATGTGCAGTTAGCATGTTCCTTCTCAGGGTGTTCAGTGCTAATGAATGAGTTACTGGAAGTGCACATTGCAGTGCTGTGCTCCAAGCATCTTAATGCAGTGATTCCAGTTCAAGAGGAGTCAACGATTGCCACATTTGTCTGTATGTTGAACAACCTGATGCAAAAACATGACAAAGTCCCAGTAAACGCAAGGATAATGCTCATTTCAGATGAAACTTAGTGCATTTGGTGTGCTTCCCAGTCATTCACAGCTGTAGCTCAGAGATGCATTTGTCCTTTTGACTTCTTCCCATTCTCTCCTCTTTCCAACCAGAAGTCACAAACCTTCTACTTCCTAGAATGGAACTTTTAGTTTGAGCTGATAATGTTACAGAAAAGCCTGATCATCAACTGTGTCAATCTCAACATGGTAGGCTAGGTTTATCTTCGGTCACAGAACAGCATAAGGTACTATACAGATCCTGAAGCTAAATTTGAATGAAATATGTTGCATTCTGAAGAGAATACAGCCCCATAAGCATAAAGCTCCATGCTGGTATAGCCCTACTGCTTTCTGCCACACAGTGCAATGTAAATTGCCCATTCAGTCCCTCTACAACCATCAGGATATCAGGATGTTCAGAGAGAGAAACAGGATTATATTAACAAATATCACCACAGAATAAAAAGGGGTAGAAATAACAGAAGACTAAAGACATACCAATGCTTTGTTTCAGGAAACTAAACAGTTGAAATTAGGTTTCTTTGTTTTGGTGTCTTTTCCCTTCTTGCTTTGTTCTAACATGGAAGAAGATGGTCAACAGAAGATTATCCTCTCTCTAACTCCTTTCAAATTCTTAATTTGAAAATGTCTTCTTGCAATCCTGACTAACCTCTCATCTCATGATCAACCATTTCCCAGGTCCACATGAGAGAAAGAAAATATTCAAAAAGTATGAGGCATTGAATATTGCTGAGAGTTTCAAAATCTGTTAACTGATGTTGTTCTTCAGAAGTCAGGCCAATCAGCTGATTCAACTTTGAAGTGGTCTGTTAGAAGCTATGTAGCGACTACAGAGATGTACATACAACATTCATAAACTTAATATAGGCATCATACATATTCCTGAAAAACATCAGAAAGAGCATTAGATAGACCTGGGAAATTCAGGTAAATTTGCTGAAGAAACAAATGAAAAGATTATTCAGAAGGATTGTCCTTTCAAAGGCATTTTTCTACTCCCAGGCAAAAGAACTCAAATTTGAATACTTCCACTAAGCATAACAGAAGAGAACTGAAACAGTACTGCAAACATGTCATTATCTAAACTATAACTGTTTATTCTGCTCAACTGAAAGTCAAGGATGCATATGCAGGATTTAGAATTTTTCTCCAGTGGTAGATTTTATTTTCTCTTTCACTGTTCAGAGTTCTTGCAAATTCTCAGGAGTACAAAATCTGTCGTTTCCTCTGAGCTCTTGTAGTGTCAAGAGCATGTTCAATGGCAACCATCCCTTATGGGCTCTGTGAATTATATGCGCAAGTGAGGTAAATACAAGCATAACTTGATGAACACATGAGTATTACAGATCTAGATCTGGGTGCAAGAGATGGCAAATGTACAGCAGAACATCAGCTGCCAGAGGTAAGCATACAAAATGTGGCTTCTACACAAAAGAAAGATTTTCAGAGAATCTGGTGGAAAGCCCGACAAGTACATTTTGTTGCTGCTAAAAGAATTTATTTCTACTGAAACCTATAACTCCTGGGTTAATAAAGTGAACTTTGATGGGACTAGAGGGAAATATGAGCTTCCCAGGGAAGTTAGGACAAACTTAGATGCATTTCTAGAACACAGATTTATGGAAGTGATTGAAGCTGATAAGATCAAAACCCAAGTTAACACTTTCCTTTTCTTTCCTATCACACACTAAATAGACCTCTGCCACAGTTCGCCTGCAACCAATGAAACTGATAATGTCTGTAAACAATTAATTTCATAGAATCATCAAGCTCACACAATTAGTAACCATTCATGTTGTTTAGCTTTGAATTTTGAGAGATTTTACAGGACTCCTTATTATGTTAAGGTTAACTGACTATGGCAATAGCCAATGGCTTGTCAGGATTGACTACTAAATCACACGGCTCAAGGAAAAAGACATGCGGAAGCTGAGTTAGTTTGGTCAGGTTTGTCCATACTCTGAGTCAGTACCTTGATAAGAATCTGGAGAACCAATAAGAATGAAGGATCTTGAAAAGATTTACTCTAATACTAATTTTAAAAGTAGGCGCATATCCACTTTGCATTTACATTATTAAGATGCTGTGTTACTTTTTTTTTTCTGAGTATTGCCTCTTGTTTACTAGTGTGCTATTTAAATGTGCAAAGAAATAAGCATTTGTCATGGTCTTGTTAGAGGGATAGCTAATGCAGTTCAGAGGTGATAGCCATGTTGTAAAAGAGCAACCTTTCTCTGTTAGAAACGGGAAGCTTTCTCAATGCATCTAATAACACACCCTTTTCTGGAGGCACAGAAGGCCAGCTAAACGTGTGTATGTGTGTACAAAGGAAGTTACTGAAAAGAAAACAAATACATGCTGAGCGGGGATGTGGCAGACACAAATCTGGTCATATTATAGGAACATCCACATTTTGATCATGTAATGGGCGCCTTTCCTTCCATTCCTGAGGGAGGGAAGCAGCTCTAAAGAGCAGACTCTGGGCAGTACAAATTGCTCTGATGAGACAGATTCAGCCTGTGGGCTTGAGGAGAAGCCAGATAAGACACACCCAGGGTTAGCATATTCTCTGTTTCTCATAAACTTAGTGCTTTCCTCTTTTATTTTACACAGACACTGCTCAAGTCCAGATTCTAATTTATACCATTTCTTTTTTTACAATAGGTTATTTCAGGCTTCTTTTTCAATGGCTTTTTTTTTTTTTCTTCAGCCCATGCTACCTGCAGGTAGATTATTCAGATATTTGAAAGTTGGAGTATATTACATATGGTAAAAATGATAAAGAAAATAGCTGTATTACTTGTTTATGTGTTTACGTGTGCATGCATGTGCATATGTGTCTGTATGCACGTGTGTGTATGTGCATATATATGTACTGCCTGGTGGTACCAGATACATTAATTTTTCCAAAATATCCATTGCAAAATATATTTTTCATTTTTCTAGTTCATTCATTGAATATAAACCAAACAACAGAGGCATAATTAGACAAAAATTTTTTGAATTAACAAGGATTCCTGAAAATGAAAGCTGCAAGTGATTGCTATACATAGCTGTGTTTCCTGAGGACTTCCTTTCTAAGCCTTTTGACAGAACTTGATAGAATTCGAAATCCTAAAACAGTGGTTTAGATATTACTGAATTACAACATTTTAAATCTAGTGCATGTAGTACTAAACAGGTTCTTTCAGGATAACGTGCAAGGTTTTTTGAAGGAAATATCTTCAGCTATCCATTAAATTCTCATTAGGGAAAGAATTTTAGTAGCTTTTCACGGAAAATTTTTTGTCTAACAAATGTGTATTTTTATTCTCAGAATTACTATACTCTATGGAAATGCCACATTTCTAAAATAAAGCACACAACACTTCTGTAGCCAATTCAAGGTTGCCTCTGTGTAATTAAAAATTTACTATTAGCTCTTGATGAAAGATTGAGAATTATTTTTATTTTGCACTATGTGTATTACAATCCTCCCTAGATCTATTAATAGTTTTGTATTCTTAGCTCTGAGCCGATACAGGCCATGTAACTTTATTGTATGTGAGGACTGGCACTCACAAAGCCCTGCCTGCTTTACTAGTTTTACTGGAATAGACATTAGAAAACAATAAACAAGGAAGATAAATCCGATAAATTACATCACCACACCTACTATCTTTCTAACATACTCACTATGACTACTGTTGAAAAAAGTGCATTCTTCTATCCTGAAGAAAACTTGCCTGAACCAAAAACGGTAACTCAGTTTTCAACGATACCCTAACTAAAGGCTCTGATAACAACGTTACACTGCAAAACAAAAGAACCTTCAAACACAGAGACGTACACAATATCCATTTCCTACTAGCAATGGGAAAAATTTAAGAACTAATGCATTTGACATTATTAGCACATGATTTTCTCAAATTACATGTTTGGAAAAAATAGCGTTATCATTTATAAATATATATATTTATTATTTGTTTCAGTGGTACTAATTTGTGCATGGCTCAGATGACATACAAGATACGCAGGGAAAACTTCTGTTTTCCTCTATGATTCTTCAGTTCTTAATTTCACAGAAATGGAAGAGGATGGATCTGAATTTTATAGGTTGATTAAATAGTTTTCACACAGAGTATTTTTTAACAAACTACTAAAAATTTCAGTGAATCAGGCATAGTGTGCTTTAAGTCAACAATACATATAATTCATTTTGTAAACCAGCCTGTATAAATAAATGCCAACTGTAACTATCTGAATTTCAGGTCTGAGTTAAATCTGATACATTTAGAACTATAATATGCGAGTGACACAGTAGGATCTTGTTTATTGAGATACACAGTAGAACCTAAGGAACTGATATTACAGTGGAAAGTAATCTAAATTGCTTTCACAGAATTTCTGCTACTTTCAAGTAATAAAAATGTTACACTCTACACTCTAAATAAAATCTTAGTTGCTATCGACAGTTAGTATGAAATTCAGTCAGAACTACCAAGCTGTGAAAATAAGGCCCAACTTCTGTTGTTTTTGTTGATACATTTGGCATCCAATCATGAAAAACAATGTCCATGTCACTAAAATGGCCTCCAGGCATTCAGTATATCTACATTGAGGTTAAACATCTATGTGAAGATGTGACAGCACACCTTATAAAAGATATTATTGAGTAATATAGACTTTCTGTAATAACCAAACAGTAAAGAATATAGCTTTTTAAAGGTCTCCCCATGGCTGATCTCATGACTCAAAGATGAGAGACTGTGCTTCAAGCTAAGTAATAAAATCTGGTGGATACTGTGGGCTAGCTTGTGACAAATCATATCAAAGTATTATTAAAGAAGGAACTTGAGACCCAAGACTATTATTGATTCTTGACAGAATTTCTTATAAATAAATGTTGCAATCTGATCCTGGACTCCCAAGGCCCTGGTAGAATTCTGACTATTATAGGGCAGGTTGCAAAACAGTAACATTATATTAGTGAAATTTGAAAGAAGCATATTCAGTGTCAAACATGTAGCATGGTCTAAAAAGACCAGTAAGAAATAGTTTTTTGCAGGCTTCATGCACCCACAGCTGCAGATTACTGTCTAAAATGGCAAAACAATTTCTGAGCTTATAACAGTGCTGTGAACGTGTTAGTGGAATGAATCTGTGACCCTTTAGAGCACTAAGGACACACCTCCATTAGTGTCCATATTCCTGCACTGAAGAGGCTGATACAGTCAACTGAAATGACAGGGTGATAAATATAAAACCACTATCATCAATAAGACTGGAATGTAAAAGCACTTAGTTTCAGTCTAAGTAACTCACAGAAAGTTTGGTTTCAAGAACCAATGTATCATCCATCACTACTCTACCTTCTGTTGACAAAGTAATTGTAAGATATCTAGAATGGAGGTTCAATATGAACTGACATTTTTGAAAGGAGGAATTGTGTGCTGCACTTACTCATTAAATGTATTTTCCTCCACTAAAGATGTTTCCTTTTTTAGTTTATGTATGAATAACTTTAGTTAAAGTTCCCTTGACACACTGACTTTGCTTTGAATAGCACCTATGTTCATTAACATAAAACCTGAAAGAAAATAATTTTAATGCAGCTTTTTTAACACTTCAAAAACCTTTAACAAATTGATCGAGCACAATTATGTATTCTAAAGGGAATTGTAAAGAGATCACACAAGGTTGAAAAGTTCTGTTCAGTGGGAAAAAAAAAATTCTAAGTAAAAACAGGCACTCTGTGTGGAACTTTGATGCACAGTGGAAGAAAGTAATAAAATTATGTTAAAAACCTAACACCTCCCTATTACAATAGAGACACACAATTATTGTCTGCATTATTTCGTGCATACAAAACATTATGTTGGTTTAGAAACATAAAAAGAAAGTGTAAAGGTCAAGATAGTCAGAAATTAGAGAGAAGGTAAATTATCAGTCCACTTAGTACTGAGACCAGTGAGTCAAGGCAAACCTGAACAACTACTTAGTGAGGAGATCATAGCAATTTGTAAATATGGTTGTCTGCCTTGAGGACAGCATCTCATAATCATGACATTCTTCACTTAGCTAAAGATATAATATTAGTGGTATTAATTTTAAAGAGTGTACGTTAACAGCATTCCTTCAAAAACCTCATAAAGTAAATCAGACATCCACTGCACCCAAATGCTTCAACTGATACTGAATGAGCTCTTCCTAAATGGGAGTTTCCAATCTGCAAAAAACAGGTGTCTTTTTTTCCCTGTATTTGTGGTACAAATTCATATCCGATTGTTTTAAAGGAATGTTTTAGATGGTATTTTTGTCATTACAGATTATTGAAATTCAGCCATATCATTTGTTATATTCAACATACGAAGGAGAATAGAACCATCAATACACATCAGGTAGAAGGCCTATGGCTTCAAGATATAAGGCTCCCCACTTTACTGGATACTGAAGGAACAGGCTGCCACTGATTTTCTTTGTTTGCATAAAATATTTGTTTCAGACTAGCAGAAGCTCTCTTTGGGAAGATGGTATGGGAAGGCTTTCCTTTGCATCCCCTTTCTGTCCACCCTCCTGTCAGCAGCACTGAGAGCAGACAGAAACATGCCCAAACTCAGCACTGCCTTGACAAGCAAACCGCAAGGAAGAACAAAAAGAAAGATGGCAGGGAAGGGGGAAGGGGGGGAAGGGGATAAGTAGCAGCTATTGGCAACTACAACTTGCACAAATGTAATACTTACTCTCTCCACAGAGCTTCTTCATGCTATGAGAAAGGCTTCAGAAAAATCTCTCATGCACTGAAGGATTTGTAGTAGAGTGAGATGGAGAGATGGCTTTTGATAAGGAAGAGGAAATGTCTTTACTGTCATCTCGGAGGACCATCGCAGTGTTCAGTGAATTCCACTGAGGACCTCTTCTGTTCGTAACAGACCACACCTGGTAGTAGGAACGGGATGAAGCCGTAGCAGGAAGCAGGCTATGCTGCTGGGAGCTCACACACACGTGCAGGGAGCAAGCAGCCCTCTCTGCAGGAGGCAGTGGAGGCCGGGCAGACGGGATCTGCCCAGGTAGCTTTATCCTCCTGGTTGTGGAAGGACATTAAGCAGTTGCTAGGAAAATCACTGGGAGGAAAAGACTTTCACTGAGGGATATGTTGCTGCTAACACTGTTTTTGGACAAATTCTGTTCTCCCCCAGACAATATTTTCCCTGTTGCTCACACAAAATGAGTGTTTCTAAATGGGAAGATGTCAGCCTACCTTCAGACTATATTTTCTGAGTCCAGACTTTCAGTGTTAGGCTTGACTTAATGTCTTAGTTTTAGGAGAGCTTCTTTGACCTGCCTATTCTTTGCATATGGTGACTGGGCAGAGGGATACATGACTGATGGTTTGCAACAAAATAGCTATTACTTGGTGTGAGATGCTATCAGCATTTGAACAGTATTTGCATTTTGCTGCAGATAAGGAGGAGTCTGGGAGTAGGTAGGTGATGGTGTCAACAACATGAGTGTGGGAACGAGACCAAGCACAGGGAGGGCAGTCTTTACAGCAATCTCCTAAAGGCTGAAGGAATAGGAATGTGGAACTTTCAGCTCCACAGCTTAAGCAGCCGTCCTCCCTCCTTCCTGAAAACCATCTGTAGAAAGGACAGAAAAAATAGAATTTTCTTTTCACAAAAAGAAATTCCCAGACCTTTTCAATTGTTTCCTCCCCTTTCTCATCTACCATGAGATAGGACTACATACTGATTGAAGAAATGCTGCTAGATATATTGTTTCAATATCTCAGAGCTGTTGACTCTGCACTAAAATGTCATTATAATATTTTGTTTAGAAAAAAAATCAAGTTTTTGCTTATACATTGTACAAGTTTAGCATTAAATCAGTAGGATTAAAAGTATTTAATACCTCAAAAGACTTAAAATTTTGTGGGATTTTATTGACCATATAGACAGTAGAATGTGGAAAAAAAATCCACAACAGTATTGGCAGCAGCAAACCAATAGTAGTAAGGGTCAAATTCTTTTACGCAAATGCATAGCACATAAATTCATGCTCTCATTCTATGTAGATGATGAACAGAGATATAAAATATCGGTCAGCAAAATAAGCATAACAAAATCTGGCAATAGTGGTTGTAAGGAGTAATGATGAGTCTTCACTACATATGGACTGGGCATGAGTACACATTTTGCCTATCCCCCAGTGACCCTACAAGGTGGAGATTTACTCTGTTATGTTGCAATGTGTTTTTCTGAGTAGGCTGGAATGAACATCTATTTGTTTGAAACTCGATGGTCTTTGTTGAAGCATCATTAAAACAAAAACCCAAACCAAACTAAACTCAGGCTAGTGCCAAGCAATCTTCAAAGATGATAAAAAGATTATGATTGAAGTTGTGATTTGAAAAAACAAATCTGTGTGTCGATAAATATAGTGACTGGGATGAGAAAGAAGTGTCAGACAGAAAAACCTGCTTCACGGCTTGCTGCTGCCAGCATATAGAAAATAAAGCCTAGAAGAACTTGATGAAAGATTCTTAGGGAAATCTGCAGAGTACTATGGGTTGTCATGGCTGTTGCCTTCAGAGGCTTGTCATCTGGGTGAACAATGAACAATAATACAAGCATCCTACAGGGAACGTATACCTGTAGCTAGTAGTTAGATAAGCTTCCTGTATCTCCAGTAATGTAAGACAGCAAATAATGCATCTTTCTCTACCATATACACAGGTAGATCTGAAAGTAATGCTTCCTATTTATTTCCATGGAAACTATAACAGATACAAAGACCACAATAACACTGTTTGATAGAGAAAATTCTCAGCTAAGAGCACTATTTTCATGATAGTCTTAGCTGTGAATTTTCACCAGCAATGAACAAGGGCCATGCTTGTAAAAATCTGCATGGCCGTCCAGAACATGGTTTGCCTTTCACATCACTGTCACCACAGCTGAAACACACCACCCACTACCTCACTGTGTTCACATCCACTGTTTGGTCTCCGTAAACAGTCAGCAAGCACTAATGACAGTCAGTGGGTGCTATCTTTTTCTGCGTGGAGGAATTCAATGACACACCTCTGCTTTATCAGCACTTCCATGTCAGACACCATTTTGTCAGTGCCCCTCTGCTACAGTCTGAAACATGGGAACAACATATAAGAAGGATATTGCTGAGAAGGTTCAACCTCTACTGCCATACCACCAATATCTGCCTCTGATATTGTGGGCCAACATAATAAAACACGAGTCATTACTTTTGGAGCACAGCTCCTTTTAGTATTGTTTCAGAATATCAGTTTTGTCATTGATTAAGCCAGTCTTACTGTGTTCTGACCCTTTCCGAACACACTCTGTCTTTTCCAACTCCTAAATCATCATCCACATTATCTTGTTTGACTGGCAGTCATTTAGAAGGGAAAGAATGCCCTATGAAACAGATATCAAAAATGGTTTGTGTTTAGAAGCTTACAGCTTCATTAGAGTGAGAGGTAAAGACACAGCCAAAATGGCATAAAGAAACAAGACCACAAACTGCAGGGGAACTTTGCATGCAAACCTCATTCCCTATGAAAAGAATCTGTATTGAATTAGGAAGCATTATCAGACTTTTAATCACCGCTTATTTTAATTAAGCAGAAAGTACTAATATATTGAAATATTAGTCAAAACAAGGCAATTCCCTATCTCTAGGAAAGTTAACAGTGGTGTTTAAAAAGTAGACCTGCATTTGTTATGCATTTTCTATTCCCGTGGAAACGGCTACAGAAATGGTACAGTCAAGTGCATCTGAACTCTTTCTCTAGTTACGACTAATAACAAGCAAGAAAAGGCAACAATTAAAAGGCCAGAACATAGATGAGCAATTGTCATGTTGCCATCTTAAGGTGGAAGAAGTTACTGGATTATGCAAGTGTGAGGAAATAAGTAAGATTGTATAACATTCATTAGGAGATGAAATACAGGAATATTCTCAGCAAAAAGATGAGAAGAGAAAAAGGCTTAAAACTGGACGTGCTGTCAGAAAGTGAGGAGAAGAGCTGGATATCAGATTTATAGGTCCTTTGAGCTCTTGAATGAAGAATTTGGAGAAAGTAAAATGTCACCTTCATCAGTCTCAGCTGACTTTCAATTCTATTGCCAGATGGGACCATTATCATCTGATTGAATTATAATCATGTCAAACATCTACTTTGATCCAGGAATGAGCTTTCAGAAAAACCCCAAGTCGAGGCAGAGCTTTCCTTCCTTTGAGATCCATAGGACATATGATCTGGCACTGGATATAAATGTCTGTCTTTGACTCTTTGAAACACACTTCTATGAATATTTGTTACTCTTGGTTACCCCTGTGTGCCTTGTATCTATGTTTTATTTCTCTCTCTCTTTTTTTTTTTTTTTTTTTTCCTTTCTTTCTAATAGATAAGATTTCCAAAGTTAAGGTTATCTAGAGTTGAAAGATGATTTTGATTCACTTGCATTTACAAGGGTGGGGCAGGGGAGAGGGCTGGAAGTGAATTCTTTAGATTAACCTGGAAAAAAGAAGAAAAGAAAGAAAGAAAGAAAGAAAGAAAGAAAGAAAGAAAGAAAGAAAGAAAGAAAGAAAGAAAGAAAGAAAGAAAGAAAGAAAGAA
>PPHD01007092.1:0-23555 GCA_002909625.1 Bambusicola thoracicus
TAACAGAGTACTTCAGCAGAATACTTCAGTCTACTCCTGTCAAAAGCAACCTTCTGTATTACCTGTGTCTTAAAGTACTTTTCTGAAAAGCTGCTGTCAAACTGTGAGAGGAGAGGAGAGGAGAGGAGAGGAGAGATCTACTCACACATGGCCATGGAACTGACAAAAAGTAAAGATTTACTTAATTAATACTTAGACACCTCAGTCTTTTTTCTTACCTGAGTACCCAAACAAGCAACCATCATATGAGTGAGAAGTTTAGCTGCAAACATTGCACATCTGGTGCAGAAAAGGTGGGAGATAATAGCCAAAGTGAAACCTACACAGGAAAAAGAAAAATGGGAATTTAAGGCTTAGACTAACAGAGTGTGCTACAGAAAGACAACAATGCTAACTCCCTTGAAGGTGCAGATCATGATAAAAAAAAATTCAAAAGAAAAAAAACTTAAGAGAACATATTAATTTTGTGTCACACTTGCATCATGTATGAATTTACTTTTAACATCTATTTCTCACAGGACTGGGAGCTAAAATAATTACATAATGTAAAGCAGTCATTTTTGCAAATATATATTTTTTTCTGCATATGGATGATTGCCATAACAGTTAAATATAAAGCAAAGAACTCATAAACCTCTCATGGAGGAGGCCCAGAACACCATTTAAGTGCCTGAGGGGTAGACCAAGAATCTCTTTAGCATGATTTTTTTTTTGTGAGCTCATTACTCATAGGTTCTGCTTACACAGCACCCATCAACAGGTGAAGAAGGAAGTACTTTATTCAGGACTGACTGTAGCACAAATGAACTGCAATGTGAAAGGCGTAATGTCAGTAACCTTAAAAATTTAGATCTCTTTCCTGTTCAAGGCCTTGAGCCTTCTTCAAATCCTACCACAGCTGTCAATAAAAATAATCATGATCCTGGTAAGTTTAAACTCTTGTGCTTCTCCCAAGATGTCACACTGCAGTTGGGAAGCAGAAAGCAAGAAAACTCTATACATGATACGGAGTCTATCTCCCTCAAATCATCACTTCTGAGCATAAACTGTAAACTTAAATCGTCAAAGAATTTTCAGGTGAAGTACAATAGTGGTTGAAAGACTTAACAATAAAAGGATGACTTTACTGCTGCTACAGACAGAGGATTTAGGCTTTAAAAGTTTTTTGCCCTAAATAATTGACATCTTCCACTTTTGCATGGTTCAAAGAAACAACATACGGAAAAAAACATACTTCTCCCCTGGTCTGCATTTTTCTTCAGTGTAAAAATTTGTAAATGTACAGATACCAGCCCAGACAGCAACTTTAATAGCATGAAGTTAGTTAATACTCCTCCAGTTAAAGACTGTCACGAGTTACTAAAATTGTTAAAAATCAATTAATCTTTCTGGTCATTAGTGGCTGATAATGAGAAAATTGTATCTACTGACCTGAAATGCAGATGAATCCAGAAGAGAAAAAGGCCTCATTGTATGAAGACAAGTCATCTGTTTGGGCATACACTGCATAAATTGACATATGAGAACAAGCGCATTCCACATAGTCTGACGTGTCATCAATCACCCTGCAGAACCCACTATCAGATAACCAACTGCAGAACAAAGATTTACAAAGTTGTTGTTGGATTTGTGTAATTTACATGGTGAGCAACCATGAAAATTTTATTGTACCTCTGAAGAAAAAAGTTTTCTAAACTATTACATGTATGTAAATACTGCATTGTGATCTCTTTCATAATAAAACATTTACATGAAATTAAAATGTTGTTTATAGCTTTGTTTTTACTTTTATTATTAAAAAGAAATTCTGAATAGATGATAATGAACATCTTTTTTCCACTAAAGAATTTCTGTGGCCATATTTCTAAAACAATTATGCAACAATTATGGGGGTGAATGTTCAAATTGTTTGTCTCTTGCACTATACCGTACTCCACTGTGAAGAATACTTCATTTTATACTGATATTTCTTGTTCTGAAATTAGCATCATGTTCTGCTAGTCTTTCAGTATTGCTGAACTGACTTGGGAAGAGGATAACACAGGGCATATCAAGTAATTTCTAATGGAAAGTACATCTCGTCTATGATAGCATCTAGATAAATTGAGATAATATAAGCACATCCTGCTGCCCCTCCCTTCTGCATAGAAGTAGTTTATATCAGTTTCAGACTGGTCAAGTCATTTTAATGACATCAGAGTCAAACCAGCTAGATCTTGCAGAGTAGAGAACAAAATTCTCTTTGAATTTGCCAATTTATTTTGTGTGAAGGGGAAAGACACAGACTAAATGATGGAGCACTGGAGAACCATAAGCAAAACTGTGTTCCATTGTTTACAGCAGTATGAACAGCAGTAAGAACAGAAAACAATGGGAGGCCCATCACCTCTTCTGAAAAACACAAGACATTGAATGAAGTTATTAGCACTGATGTTCAGAACAAGCAGCTGGTGTCTTTTCCATAAAAATACCACAAAAATGTAGCCTTATAGGCACTGTAGTCATAACATGTGCTAGATGCTAAAAGTCTCAGTGGTTCAAGGAGACTACACAAGTTTGTGGTGGAGTAATGATTTGGATGAAGTAATGACTTCAGAACTTCAGCTCATGGAGTCACTGAAGTCTAAAATAGTTGGTAACAGAGTGGTATAGGGGGAGCTAAGACATACAATCGTTCTTACTCTTCCACGCCATCTTCTTTGATCCATTACAGAAGACAGGTTACTGGTCGAAATAAATCCTTGATCTGTCCTTAAGGAGTTTTATTTTATTCACTTAAACAGTTACCTCTCTTATAGACTCAGAGAAAAGACCATATGCTAGTAAAATTAGGAATATCCTGAGTCAGTGACTTGAAGCAACTCTAGAGAAGCATGTTTAACACTACTTCTGTAAGAATGGATTTTAAGTGCTGTCTGATAACTACGGTAAAGAGGTAAAAAAAACCATTAAGAATGACAAAGTAATGCAATTCTGGAATTTATGGCCTGTCAGCTCTGCCTCATTTTTACATAACCTAAATGGTATTTTGTTGAAAGAAGTCAAAAGTAGAAGTTTCAGAAAAGTCTGAGCTAGAATAATTTTATTGTATGAAAATTTTTGTATGGTAGTACAATATCTAGAAAAGATTAAAAAAATGAAAAAAAAAAAGATAGGAAACGGAAAGAATTTTATACTTACAGATGACCTAATCACAGTTACTGCATTCTAGACAAATACATACGTTCACTGGAGCATTAAAGAGATGAATAAAATAACCTTTCTGCAGCTTGATTCCAAAGGAGACATAGAGACTTCTGTGGAACAATCCGACTTCCTGTAGTATAAATCCGATAAATTACTTCATTGCTGTCTTTCAAAGGGTGTGAGCTCTGACTCTTCAAACTCATAGAAAAAACCTGAAATTAAATACAAATATTATTGAAATTCTACAGTCAGTGCTCATTTTATTCAGAACCACACACATCCACACTATTTTAAGTGAACTTCGTTTGTTTTGAGCAGTACCTTAACTGAGCTGATTTACTGTAAAAATAAATTGCATTATTTTCAAACCTTGTTCCTTAGGGCAAGTTCTTTATCTCCAGTAAGAAACCACTGCTGACTGCTGTATTCTGTGAACTGTATAAATTCACAATTCTCTTCTTGGGGAGGAGATAATACAACAGAGACCTTTAATAAATGCTCAGGCACTTGAATTGAATCCCCATCTCTTCCATCAAATCTGTGTCCATTGATTTGCTGAGGATACCAGTTGTGAGCCATTATTGCAATGTATGGACAGGTATCAAGGATATTTTTGCCTCTGTTGAAAAGAAAAAGCAACAGTTAAGTGGAACTGAGCTTTAGCTGCTTTTCACAGAGTGATTGTAAAGCATATTTGTAATTACTATATTGTTCCTCCATAATTTAAGGTTTTAAGGCATTTGATAAACAATTGCAGTTGCTGTGAAAAAAATATGAAAGGCTGAAGTATTACATACATAAGGTATATATGCATGTAGTAATTACATATTCCAAATCCTCTGTTTTCCCTCAGAGTTTTGTTTATCATGATGTGCAAACAAAATTACTCCCTGGTAAACTAAGTTATTATTTTTATAACCTGAGGTGGAACTGAGTCTACAAAAGGAACAGACATCAAAACCAATGATCTTGCTTTATCTTCTAGTAGATAATAGACTCAGAAAAAAGAATTGTAAATTGCAAGTTCTGTTCTGGATAACATCTGTATCTGTGTCATTTACTTCTTTTCATGCTGAGAAAGACCTCAGATCCCCCTACAATTAAGGAAATAGGAAAAAAAAATTATATCTCCAAAAGAAGTTGAGATAGGAATTTAAATCATGCTGATATTCAGGGACATGGAGTAGGAAAGCCTTTTTTCTAAAATTCAGATTAGACAGAAATTCATGAATAGACTGACAGTGGGAGCAACACACTGTTTAAAAAAGCATCTGTTTCATAAACTGTAGCTATCTACTTCCAAAGCCAATTAATGCCCCTACCCATTAGTCCGACCACAAGCTACTATGCGCTTGTAGATGAAAGTAGCAATTTGACATAATTTAAAATAATCTTCAAGTGAACAAAACCAAAGACAGAAATTACAGAATCCCAGAATTAACGGTGCCAGTAAAACCTGTGGTTTCCGTACTTTCATTCACCTGAGCCTTAGAAGGTAGCTCTCCAACATGTAATTATAAATTATTTTCACAAAAATATTAATGGACCTTTTTCCTGAGAGTTTTTGAACTAAAGTTGAATGAACAGGTCTGAGACTTTCTACCTTACCCTCGCAGCTACCCTGTATCAGTGTACCAGTCATTTATGACACCATATCATAGTTCCTATATTGCATTTTGTACAACTGTTGCAGATCACAACACATTGTCATTAATGGCTCATGTAAGAGGACATCTAAAAATTTCACTTAAATCTTTGCATGTCTATGTCAGTATTTTGTCATATATTTCAAACAAAAACTTTCATGTTCACTAACCTCTCCCCTGGTGATCCACACATTATCTCAGTCAGCAAAGAAAAAGCAAACTTCTCAGTCACCTCAGCAAGTAGGCTATATCCTCGTGTGTCCTTGCGTTTTGGGCTAGCGAGAGCACAGAGTATCTCATAGAAAAGACTTCTACTTTTACCAGTGAGTAAATGTTTTTCACCTACATATGTAACCTATTGTGAAGAAAAAAAAAAAATCGAACAGCATTCTATGCACAGAAGTCTGCTTAAAACATTTCCTCACACTGAACTCTTCTATTATTTACAACATCAGAAGATACGAATAACTCACTGTCTTGTGCCAGGGCCAGAACCAACAAAGATGCTGCCTTCAAAAACAAGAGTATAAAATTCTGTACAGCAGAACATGTTGAGCTATGTGTAAATATGCAAAATTAATACTGGTTGCTCTTCTTAATCTAATTGTTCTATGATTTCCTGTCATCATCCTAGCTAGCAACAAATTTCTTCCTTGACTGTGGTACCTGTGATTTCTATTTTTACTTTCACAATCTATGCTTCTAGGTCCCTTTTGTGAATTTAACTTTGATCTTATTACAGGCCATACTTGTTGAAGTCATTGATCTTTCAAGTAAGATCAGGAAACATTTACCTTATCTATTACATGCATAACAGCAGTAAGCTGTTCTTCAGTAGTTTCTGTTGCCACTTTGACATTCAGATTCTGAAGGACTCTTTGTAAAATTGTGTCATCAAGAGGCTGATGCAGTTGATCAATCAGCATCCAGAATGGCAAGGAGCCCAGATCTGAGACAATGGTGACATTAGCAACACCATAGACATCATCTACTCTGGCACCTCCTGTGGGATTAGAAAGCATAACTTGGAAGCGCTTAGGAAATGGGTTTAATGATGCTGTCTTTGGAGTAAGGGTCACATCCAGAAACTTATTTCTCTGTCCAGGTTCAAATGTCAATAAACCTTCCGATCTGGCAAAATCTTGTCCTGCAACAGCTGGAGATATGAAGGTCCGACCAATAGTTTCAGGCTTTTGCAGCTCCTTAAAACAAACCAAAAGAGTTTCAGGTAACATGGTGATAGATACGATTGTTCAAAAACAGCTGCTGTTGAACATATGTTAAGAGGGTAAACTTCAACTGCATAAAACAAAATCTCCTTTCAAAATGCACTGCCGAAGAGTGATTACTACTATTGCACTACATGAAATATGTCCCTGAAACAGAAATGTACCACTTTTGGTCACTGGGAACCAAGAAGGAAGAATTATATATATACAAATCAGTAAAGAGGCTCTCTTTTTCCAGAAAAAAATTATCACAAAGCTTTTCTGGGTAAACAGATATCAAGAAGTTGAATTCCAGAGGGGATCCATGTAAGTTTATATATGCAGGATGAAGTACCATCAATTCAGGGTACATATCTGTAGAATCATAGAATCACAGAATTACTCAGGTTGGAAAGGACCTCAAAGATCATCAAGTTCAACCACAGCCTAACCATAGTACTCTAACTCTAATAACCCTCCGCTAAGTAAAATCTATACAAATGCAAAGTAAATGTTCCAGAAATCGGTGCCAAAAATAATATGAACTAGTAATAGTTTGAATTTCAGTATACATACTTCAAAGAAGAACCAACAATTTAAGACTGAAGTCAAAGTAGACCCTATAGAATAAATGCACAAGGCAGACAGATTAACTTATCTGGGAACGCTATGCGGAATCATTTCCCCATGAAGTAGCACTATTTTTTACCTTCTGTGAGGTTTGTAGGAACTGTTTCACTCTTTACATTCTTGTTGCCAGTTACCATAACATTGATTTTATATCTGGTAATATAGTAAACCTTCCTTAAGTGGAAACTAACATTCTGAGCTATTATTCAAATGTATGATTTTTCAATAGTGTTTATTCATTTTAAGTACAGAATATAACCTGAGTGAAGCGTTCTTGAAATGTTCTCTTACTATATAGAGCAGAGATTTTTATTTCTGAAGTATTAGACCCCTTTTCAAAACATTCTGCTTTAACTAGTAAAGTTTACTTACAGAATAAATAAGATATTTTTTGGATCTGCAGGAGAACAGTGGAGTAAATCAGTGTGGTGTCCACCTGTTCACATTTGGTCTATAGTAATATCACATCATCTGTGTCAATTCTAATGAAAATAATCAAAATCATAGAATTCTAATTCTTGGCTTGGGTTGTAAAAGGCCTTAAAGACTATTTACTTCCCTGCTGCGGGCTGGTTGCCACCCACTGGACTAGGCTGCCCAGGGCCACATCCAACCTGTCCTTGAATACCTCCAGGGATGCGGTACCCATCCATTTCTCTGGATAGTCTGTGCCAGTGCCTCGCCACCCCCTGAATTTCCTCCAATATCTAACCTAAATCTCCTTCTAGTTTAAAACCATTCTTCCTTGTCCTGTTACTGTCAGATCATGTAAAAAGTCAGTCTCGTTACTGTTTATAAGCTTCCCTTAAGTACAGGGAAATGGCAATGAGATCTCCCCAGAGCCCTCTCCAAGCTGAACAAGTCCAGCTCCTTCAACCTGTCTTCACAGGGGAGGTGCTCCAGCCCTCCAATCATCTTTGTGGCCCTCCTCTGGACCCAATCTAACAGCTCTCATTCTGTAGACATATGAGATTCCTTCAACCCAAGTGTAACACCTGGCACTTGGCCTTGCTGAGTCTCATTAGATTCAAAGGGAACCATATTTCAAGCTTGCCCAGGTCCTTCTGTATGGCATCCCTGCCTTCTGTCTTACCAACTGCACCACTCAGCTTGATGTCATTTGCAAACTTGCTGAGGGTGCACTCAATCCCATTATCTAGGTCACTGATAGAAATGTTAAAGACCACCATTCTCAAGATGGATCCCTGAAGGATGTCCTTCACCTGGACATAAAGCCATTGACCACAACTCTCTTGCTGCATTCCAATGAATTCCTTATCCACTGAATACCTAATTCTTCAAATCCATCTCTCTCCATGTAAAAGACCTTGCAAAAGTCAAGGCAGATCACATAAGTTGCCCTTCCTTTGTCTACTGACGCCATCACTCCATCATAGAAGACCATTAGACTTGGGTGATGGATGATCTGCCCTTGGTGAAGCCACGCTGGCTGTTCTGGATCACCTCCTTGTCTTGCATCTGCTTTAACATAGCTTCCAGAAAGACCTATTCCACAATCTTCCCAAGAACAGAGGTAAGGCTCAGTGGCCTTTAGTTCCCTGCCTACACATCTTAAAACTGGGAGTGATGTTTCCCTTTTTCCAGTCACCTGACAACCATCGTATTTTTTAATATGATGGAAAATGGCTTGGCAACTACATCAGCCAGTTCCGTCAGGACCCTGGGATGCCTTTCATTGAGCCCATAGACAAATTCAGCTTCATCTGGTGGTCATGAACTAGCTCTTCACTTAAAGACAGAGAAATTTTTCTCCCCAGACCCTGCCTAGAGGTTGAGGGACACGAGAGATGTGGGAAGCATGACTGCCAGTGAATGCTGAGGCAAAGAACTGAGTACCTCAGCCAAGGTTTCCTTCTTGTTCCCTTCCAGCAGAGAGTTAGGAATACAGAAAAAAGTGGTAATGACTAGTTCTGATTACCAATGGTCAGTGTAAGAATGCGATCAGAACCTGTTTCCACTAAGAGTCTCATAATTCACACCTGGTACAACCTTTTACCAATGGTATCAGTGTTTTTGTACTTGGCCATGCATCCTTAAAACCAAAATCTGCCTAAAGTAGAATTTCTCCATAAAAAATGGAAACGGATAAGGAACTGCCCCTTATTTTCAGCCTACATATCCATTGGGCATGAGCAATTCCTTCGTGAATCAACATCTAAATGGTAATAACCTCTTGATTGGAAAGAATGTGAGAATATGTAATGACGTATTCTAACTAAAATAGTGGTTAGCTGCTTTATAATGCATGAAAGCATCAAATTATCGTATGCAGTTAAAATAGAAACATATGTAATACAACTACAAAATGCAAAGCCTTTTATTTAAAACACTGATGGAAAAATACTGATCACACAATGTTTTCTAGAAAAAACGTTCCTTGAATTTGTTTGTTTGTTTGCATAAAATCCAACATATGCCAAGTAGATCAGGCTAAGTACTATCCCAATACAATAGGTAAACCCTCCTTGCATCCTGTGCTTAGTTTTGGAGTCACAACTCCAAGGCATTTGAAAGAATTATGGTTTTAGTCCGTGCAACTTCTATTAGAGGAGTATTCTCATCGTCTGTCAATTAAAATGAGGTATTCCTTTGAAGATTAAAGAAACAGCAGATGATAGGGTATTTCTGTGTTAAAGCTATAAATACAGAATAAAAAAATGAATGAAGACAGCAAAATTCACTTAAGCACAAAATTTTCAATCAGAAGAACAATTTTCATATTTAGTACATAAAGAACACGGAAAAATATTCTGAAAGGACTCTCATTTTCTAAGGCTGAATTAAGCACTAATAGATCTGTGACGTAACACTGTAGATACGTTGGTTACCTAAACCATTATAGTCATACCCATCATGATGAAGACTCAGCTTCATAGAAATAAGCTTCAAAAAAACTGAGTTTCAAAGGAACCTTAGGACAAAGAATGAAACATACTTAATGCCTGACTGACCATTCTCTTTGAGGCTTCTGGAAGGTACTATGAACAAAATCACTTTTGACAGTGTAATGAAACCAAATCTCTTTACTAATGGAAAAATGAGGCAGCTATACCATATGGACCCAGCAACTGTTCGACTGTTTCCTGCAAAAAAGGCTAACTGTAGTCAAACTGACTTCAGAGAATAAGCAGTGATTTAATAATAGATCATTCTTACCTGCATGCTGTAGCTAACCTTTGTGGTTACTGACGTACTAGAATCTCTAAGCACTTGCAGACTGATTAAAGTAGTTTTCTTATGAGCCACAGCAAAGCGAGATCCCACAGCAAAATATACTAAACCATGAGGTGCATCACTTTCAAGAACTGTTACAAATGCAAATCTGGCACTGCTGTTCAATGCAGCTCCTGCACTTACAGCATACAGCTCAACAAAAAAATATGTTTCAAATTCAGGTACCTGTAAACGAGGAACAATATTTCATGTTATTAAAATGTCTGTTAATTACTACCAGCTTTAAAAAGTGTATACTTTTTTTTATATGCAATGGATTACTTGCACTGATACTTATCACACTTTTATTGCTATATGCAGTGAGTAGGACAAAGCATATCCAAAAAATAATGTTGCAGTAGGCACCACAGTGTCATGTGCAATAGTGACACGTGAGGCTTTCACACGATGATGTACTTGACTGCAGTAGAGCAGCTATTTATACAGTACAGGTACTGATATTTTTGCTATAAGACATCATAGTAAACTCTTTCAGAGCTTCACTTTCCAGATTACGGAGTTACATGTGCAATACATTTTCTGAGAAATTTGCACTTTGTCTTACAAAAGACATGTACACACCTCATTATCTGTGGAAAAAATGCACAGCAGCAATATAGTGGGGGTTAAATAGCATATATTTTTAATTAAGTTGTTTTTAAGTAATTCTTCAGTCATTCTTTAAATAGAATTATCTTGACTAATTGATGGCAGGCTCTAATTTATCAGAATGCCACAGGAGCCTTTTGACTTCCATTAGCAACTATTAGATCAGCACACACTTGAGTGCGTGTCTCATGCAACTGCTGTACAGCAGTTATAAAAGAATGATGTCTCTCCGTTAAACTAAACAACCTGTGATTCACTACTGCATATATTTTATTCATTGGCTCTTTAATTTAAAAATAACATCTGAAGAAGGAACATGGCTCTCTTCGTGAAGTATGACAATGCACCCTTCTTACTGTTTTCTATTTCTTCCACAACTTTCTAGAAAGCAGTCAGAAAAATGGAGGAAGCCTCTTCTTCCTCTTTTCTGCTCCCCATGCTACAGTTTTGCCACTAGCCTAGGTGCTAGGATAATTCCCTGGAAAGTTTAAACCTTTTTGAACACTCTATAAGAATGAGAAACATTAATCCCACATTTCTTAAGCGACTGCTCTATACAGTGATCATTTTATCTTCAGCAAAAGTGAGTGAATGTTAGGTTTTGTGTTAATTAAATGATAGCTGGATTTTTGATTTTGAGCTGGGCCTCTCAAGGCAGTTAGGCTTATGCATACCCAACAGGCAAATACTAAATGGTTTCACTGGATGATGGCTGCTAAACTAGACTTCACTACTCTCAACCTGGATGTGTACAGATTTTCTGATGTTCAGAGATTCTTATACAGTTTTATAATTGAACAGCATTCACAGATCACTGAGTGGGACTTACGTAAAAAAAAATACAAAGAAGTTGTACTACAATTTTTTTGCTGAACATTATTATTTTTCTTATAGAAATTTTTTAAATAGGATACGGTTTGTAAAAATTACACAAATAAGTGCGTGACAGTTAAAATTTTTTCTTTGTGAAGGTTGAGAATTTAGCATATGAACAAACATTTCAGTGAAATGACACCATTCTGTTTTTTCTGATAATTCTGTGGAAAGTGAAACCTGCAGTTTACTCTTCAAATTCAATACTCAACTCTTCTGAATTTTTACCAGTCACAATGGAGGCAGTACAAACCTGTAAATAAAACCTGTTTTCAGAGAAACTGGGCAGATGTTACTGTTTTCAAGCCACGTCCTACACAACAACTCCTCAGTACCAGAGGAGTTCATCTTGATAAACTGCAATTCAGTGACATTGTGCTGTACATAAATGTGCACTACTTACATTATCAGGTTTTATTTCAATTGAGATGTTGCACTTCGTTTGACCTGCCTTGCAGGTAGTGACTCCCAGCACAGACACAAGCTCGTTCTCCAAATTCACACCATCCTTCAGAAGGACAGCACTTGTTTCATTAAATGTCACACGCCAAAAGACCTTCACATCTTCAAATGCCCTATAGCATATTAAAAGAATAAACGTGTTCAAAATGAACTAACTAACAAGCTGACTTAAGATGGAAAACTCCGTAAATTACTTCCTCTCAAATATGTATAGATTACAAAAATAACACAGGAAGAAAATAAAGCAATGATGAGCACCCACATTCTTCTTGACTTTTCCTTTAGAAAACATGGTATCAGCTACAAAACAGACACCGGTGCTTGAAATTCAAGGATGTACTCAATTACTTTCTTTAAGGCTATAGTAAACAATTGTCTGGAAAGCCAGTCAGAATCTGATTTTCCTGCAAGTTTGAGGAACAGAATATTTGAGGATATTTGTTTAAAGTACATATAAATGTACAACAAATACATGCATTAGAAAAAATACAGTCTGTGCTATTGAAGACACAAGCACAGTTCTAACACTTAAGCACTGTGTTAATTACTCATTCAAATATTCATACCTTCTGTGCAGAAAGATGAGAATTTTAATTTCACTCTCAGCGGTGCAAATCCTTAACCTAAGCAAAACTTTCACAGCCACATAACAGCCACATGGTGAGGTTTTCCATTTTTATTTAATAACAGCACAGTGACAGACCTAATCATATTAAAGCTAGTTTGCCAAAATCTGGGAAATTATTAAATGAGCTGAAAGGCAAAAAATTTTTTTTAAATTCTAGAATAACCTCTTCCACTAACATCAGCACTCTTGATTTAACACAGAATGTACTCAGAGTACTTGAATCAGTTGCTGTCTGCACCTGTTTGGTTGCCTTGCAACAACAAGCAGCGCCTCTCTGTTTTCTGAGTCTTCATCAAGTATAAGACCGCTTTGTACTTCTGGAATGAATCCCAAAATGCCATTCTGAAGATCACTTCCTATATAGGAAACAGTCCATGAAATTAATTAGCTAGGAAATTAAGCTGGGACTAAATCATATTTTTTTGTCTAAAAATAAAATAAAGATAAAAAATGGGTACCAAAAGTATGCTCCAAAGGACTACTATAGGATGCCTCAAGAAAATTTCCTTTGGTATTACTATTCTTCATGTATATTCCATATCTATCTCCAACTTCAAATGTTGGCATTTCTGCACTTTATGTATTTTAACCTACAGAATTCCTTTGAAAGTACATTTCTTCATCTTCTTCCTGATACCACTTGTGAACATAAATATTTTCACCAGTGTTCAGCAAACTGACTGAATTTTCTGTCCCCTGACATCAAGAGACTAGTCTTTAGAGTGGTCAAGAACAGTTTCATAAACTTCATTTATAATTACCCTATGAGATACCCACTCCAGCTACTATATGTCTACTATACCCGTTAGAACTCTTTTTTTCTAAACAGAAGTTGTCTTCATTGTGCCCCTAGATTGTAAGTGTTGTCATGGCTGGTTATGCTTCCTATGACAGGTCGAAATTCCAAGGACATGACTTCACCTTTCTTATTCTGCCCACCCATTACATTGAATTCAGTCATTTTCCCATACTGCTACATTTTTTTTCTCCTCTTTAATTCAGTGTGTGAAACTAGAGAGCTGGAAAATACTGTGCTGTTCTCATGAGAACATAAATAGCTTCAGAAAAGCAGCAAAGGAGGAAAAAAAACAAAAACAAAAACAAACAAACAAAGTCCAAAACAGAGCTAATGAAGGGAAATTTATGCCTCTACAGTGTCCCATAAAATCCTGTGACTGAAGGATTTCTCCTCAAACTTATCAAGAGCTACTCTGCATTTTAAAACATTAGTATACATACTGACAATTGACAGAAAGTGCATTTGCTTTTGTGCATACATACATATTTAATCTGTGGTATCTTTATACAGTTAAATGCGGACACGTGCTTTGATACTTCTTAAACTGTCTCTTGATCTTACTCTACACACACATTATGCTCAGGCTATAGTTCTAGAATATATAATATACTTCTGTGGGATTTAATACAAGCTCAAATTCCAGTCGGTCCTTATGCACACACCTATTTAGTTAACTTGCACGTATGTACAGCTGGGTACTTGCATGGTAAGTTTGACAGACTGTGCACCTTCGTTTTAAACAGTCTATTCCTGGTACATGATTTTGATTGCTGCATACACTCACTCAATAGCAAAGATTAATCTTGGTTCCCAATATCTATCTTGTACTTTCAAGACAATCTGAATACGCATTCCTGTAAATGTTGTACCTTACACGAAATTTGACAAAGCAAAATTGGGAGTTCTGATTTCCTCCTTCAAAGTAGCAAAGAAAAGTAGCTGTGATAGGAAGAAAAATTCTTCCCTAAATGTCCATTTAAGCTCAGTCCTATCTTCTATCCCCAGAAGCAGAGGATGACTATAATGAATATGGTATCAAAATACAAAAACAGTTTGCCTGCTTTTTTATACCTCATAAAGCCCCAGACATAGTGACAGTGACAAGAGGAAAAAAAAATAAAAATAAAAAAATAAAAGTTAATGGATGCATCTTCAGATTTGGTATATTAGATGCTTTCTCCAAACTGAAAAAGTCAAGATTTGACACCATAATACCATGTTGATTGTCCAATAGAAAAGCCAAAGTATACATAAATATTGCTATAAGTACCTACAGTTATTTACTATTACTTAATTCCTATACATTTACTTATTTACAGGGAAAAAAAAATAAAATACCTGCAATAATCACAGTTGCAAAAGCAGCAAATCCATATTCATCCTTTCCTTTCACAATCTGAGCTCCATGTTTAGGATCTGAGAGGAAAACATAAAAAAATTCCTGTCCTTCAGGCTCGTCGTCATCAAAAATTTTTATGGACACCTTGCTTTCTCTTTCTCCATCCAGTAAAGTCAGAGAGACTGACTGTTCCTCAAAATCTTCTCCTTCCATTGCCCATGTAAAGTTTGATTTTTCAAAAACATTTTCAAAAGGATATAAACCTACTCCGCTCTGTGCACTTATTCCTCCAAAGGTTTTAATGGTTACTTCAATATCACCAGTAAACCCCTGGGTCCTTCTGATATTAATTATCACTGTGTTGGGAGTATTACTGTTTGAATCTTCTTCAACATAAATAAACTCTGGCCCCAAACTTAGTATTCCATGAAGAACATCATTAGCCAGGATATTAATTGTTGCAACACTGAAAGCTGGATTTAAACGTGGACTCCAGTCAAGTTTAGCAGTTTGAAAACCCAAAATTTCAACAGCAGTCAAATTTACAAAAAAATATTCCTCAATTTCAGAAAGAGTGTCATCAATTATTGATATTTCTATCATGGCATTTGTCTGAAAATGTGCAAATATAAGTTCCCCATTATGAATAGGCCTAAAGTCCTCTAGTGGTTTGGCACTTCCTGGAGTGGTTTGATATGTCAATTTAGTGACATTGCTTCGAAATCCAAACAGTTTTTGGACATGCAGTGTGACTGACTCAGCATCTTCTTCAACTGAAATGAATGTTGAGTTAAAAGCAAACTGGAATATCCCCATTGGCTCAATTTCAGCTATTGTAAATCCTGATCTGAAACAGAAAAGATATTGAAAGTTGAATGATCAAATAGGAAATAAGAAAATTAAAAGACACAGAATAGCTTCCAGTGAACAACCAATGAAGACTGTAGGAAATTGAATTAAAAGAAAAATCTGTAATAGTGGAGGGAAGAAATAGCAACTACACAAAGTAAGATTTAAATAGATTTTTTGAAACCATTGTTTGATTTTATTGTCAGCCTTTCATAAGCTTAATACAACCTGAGTTAACAGAATAAAGGATAAATTAAGCAAGGACTTCATGAGAAAATGAAGAGGGAAAAGTAGATAGGATGTTTTTCTATTGTGAACAAAAAGCAGGGAGATATATTACAACACAGTCTCTCAGAGAAATACCAGTCTTAACTATAAACAAACTTCCTGTACAAAATGAAAACTGTTGACTAAACTGATGAGAGCAGATCTACCATTTTAGCCAGGGAGCAGATAGAATCTATTTGAAGACTTACACTGGGAATTTGAACTATTAACCATCCCCTCTCAATATTACTCATACTAGTTTTTTCCAGATTTGAGCACCATTAATAAGTATCAGTTGGAACTCTACTACATTCATATTAAATATATAGCCTTACTATGAGAAATAAAATGCATAGAGCTGAAGACTGTGTTAATCTGCTTCCAAAAAGGCCTACTGCTAAACTTTGGGCCTTGCATTTCTGCTGTAACAGACCCAGTACTCGCCACTATAGGCTACCAATTAGCTCCACAATTACAGTTTGTAATGTGACTTTCATTAACAGACTAGACACTCATCATCATTAAGGGAGTCAAAATTATCAACTTTGCCTCCTGTGGGATCTAGTCTTAAGCTTTCTAAAAACATCATTCTTGTACACTCAAGATTTTTAACTCACATGTTAAACAGGTGCTCTGAGGACACCAGTCCACAGAACATACAAGCCTAGGAGAATGGGTCTGTCCAGGGAGTTTAGTCATCCAGTTCATTCCTTACTTCCTTCTGACTTGCTGGTATAACTGTAATGTGGAGAAGCAAATACCTTTCTCCATACATGGTGTAGCTCTATGTCCATTCATTTTATACCACTTTTAGCTATCAATAAATAAGGAAGAATGAAAATAAAATATTTTGAAGAATAGGTAACAATCTATTTGAGATGGAAGACTACATTAAATGAAATAGTTCTATTTTTAAGAACAAAAATATTTTTTAATATAAATGAAGCATTTTCTGAACTTCTTGTTTGTTTGTTTGTTTCAATTTATTTGAAATAGCATTTGTTACCTAAGAATATCTTATTACAACTTTCTAGGGAGACTAATGAAAACTTTTAGCGTTGTTTTCATTCTTCAGCTTCCTGGCTAAAGTTGTCGATCTTAGTTCTTCATTTTCTTAACTGTCCCTATGATTTGAGACACATTCTGGACAGCCTGTATCCTCCTAGCATGAAATAGACTGGAATTTGAGAGAAGTGTCAGTTCTGGTAAGGTCGGATCTGTAGAACTGAAACAAGATTTGCAAATTTATCAAAAAAGGCACTAATCTTCCTATCTGTCTGTAACTCAAAAGTGGTTTTTATAAGGCATATTCCTGTATACAGACGATAATTCTTCCAGTATCTGTAAAACATCAGTAAAATACCAGTATTTTAAGTAATAACCTTACCTCAGTTGAGCCCCACCAGACACATTGCTGTGCACTTCTGTTAAAGAGATGGCAAATGACTCACGTTTATTTATGTTTGGAGTAGCCCGAAATGCAATTACTTTACTTTGCTCACCAGAGGAAAATAGAACAATACCTGAAGTAAGAGAGAAGAGAGGGCACAGTTCAAAATCACTAAATAGAAATTCTTATTCTACCTGAGGATATGCTGAGATATGGTTTTTAAGCACAGTTCCACTCCATTTAGCAAGAATAAATTTGGTTAACAGTCTTTCCTATACAAAGTTGTCCATTAGGACATAGCATTATGCTTACCTCACAGGCAGGTACCTATGACATTTAGTTCTTTCTCTACTCATGAATTAAACATATTGCTTACAGATAAAAATCAGACCATACAATTCCATTCCAATGACACTTCATTAATATGGGAAATATATATAGACACCAATAAGTAAAACAGTTATGGAACTGTTATTCCTCCTTCCTCAGACAGGCACTTACCAAATGAAGGAGTAATATTGCCTGGCTGAATGAAGTCAGTGGTTAGTTCTGGTGGGTATCCTGAAATCCAGTTAACTGTTACAGAGCCATAAACTCCTTTTCTGGTTATGACAGCCTGACCTGTCCCTGCTACAATATTTGTAAGTCGTAAAATCACAGATTCAAAGCCAACCTGGGGAAACATAACAGATTTTCTTACAGAAAATGGAGTAAGAATAGGCAATAACACATGTGGAAGCATATTATATATTTAAAAATAGGTATTTCACAATCATTTTACATGTAGTTGTGATGTAAGTTTGGAGTATATGCACAGATGCACACACATATACATTTCCTTAACAAGTCCACAATAATTCTGCTAAATCTGAGATTATTGAAAATTAAATCTCAGAGAAAGGAACTAATATGACTTGGATTTCACTACTGAAAACAGTAAAAGAAAAACATAACAACCTGTCCGTGATGTTCACAGTAATAGCCATAGTAGTGCATCTCTATACATATATGTGTATGCAGAGAGATAGAATGAATAACTGTGTATCCAGTGAAAATAAATTGTTGCCATTTGATACTGTTAATAGAATACTCTTGCTGGCATAATCTACTTTTCCTTTTCTCTAAGCAGCAAATAAAGTTAAAAGGATAATTCTCACATTCTAAAAGCAGTAACTGGATAAATATTGACAGAAACAATATTGAAGTAAACAATATTGATAGAGCTTTAAGTTTAATTAGAAATTGAAAGAAATATTAGGGCTTTGGGACAAATGAAATTACTTAATAAAAACTTAAAATTTAAGAATTCCATTGTCTTTGCCTGATACATAAGAAATCAGCTGAAGCACATATACCATATTAGAATAAGCAAATTCTCTTCCCTCACTGTCATATGAAGTAGCCAAAGTTAGAATTTCGCACACTGTGATTAGCCAAGTGTACTGCCAACTGCGTTAAAAACCAGCATTTCTACTTCCATAAGCTACTATGTAGTTGCTATTAGCTACTTTGTGGCTGCTATACTTAAAGGCAGAATTAGTTCAGAATAACTTCTTGTCTTTTAAATCTCAGCACTTTCATTTCATGTAAGCAAAAATATACATGTTCTGCTCTGAAAGTAATGCCTCCTGTTTTATTATGTCAGCCCATGATATCAGAGGCAGATGTCAGTGGTATGGCAGTAGAGGTTGAACCTTCCTGCCAATATTCCATTACACGTTATTGCCATGTGACAGATGGCAGCAGAGAGGCAGTCTGGCAGAATGGGTTCTGACATGGAAGTATTAACGAAGAAAAGGTGTGTCACTGAATTCTTCCATGAAGAAAAAGTGGCACCCACTACATTCACTGATGCTTGCTGAACATTTATGGAGATGAAACAGTGAATGTGAGCGCAGCGACGGGCAGATGGTGCGTTTCAGCAGTGGCAGCAGCAACGTGAAAGACAAGCCATGTTCTGGATGGTCATGTGTAGTTGTCACATCACGAAATGAAGAGCATTTCCATCAGCTCATCTGTGCAGATCAGATAATGATGGTGACTGTGTTGAAAAATAGGGTGTTGCAGCTGAGAACTTGCTCTACCAAAAAAGTGTAATTGTGTTCTTCATATCTGTTGTAGTTTCCAGGGAAATAAATAGGAGGCATTACATTCAGAATGAACAGCATAAATTAACTGTAGTATTTACACTATTTACTGGTGCTTTAAATGCATGTATACATCAAAATTATTGGTTGAACAGACATTTTCACGCAGTATTAACACATTTCTATAAAAATTAAAAAATGGGTATCCAGAAAAGAAGTACACAGTATAATAACTACAGAAGTCTTGTCAGTCATTAAATTGGTTGCAGCAAAAAAAACTTTAAGGAGCAAACTGAATCCTAACTGCACTTATCTTTTGAATGCAGTGTGGTAGAAATGTTACACTGCAGCTTGAAATATTATACTGACCTGTGAATTGGCAGCTTCTGCAGGAACAAGCACAACAGCTGACTTTGCTTTTCCTAATATTTTAGGCACATCTTTGGCACCTTCCCTAACCAGGGTTACATTAATCAGTTCCAGAGTAAAATTCAAGTTCAATAAAAGGAATGCCTTTGAAAGAGAAAATTTAAATTAAAAGGCAGAAAATTAATTCCAGAAAAAGCATGATATCCACCAGTTCAAAAAATTAAGTAGCAGATTAATGAGCAACTTGTGTTCCACTTACATACAAAAGCAGGGTTTTCAAGACTAGTGTTTTATTATCTTGAGCAAAAGAACTACAGGTAAAACATCAGCGTTGAGAATGTGACTGACCATCAGTTTGTTGAGCTATGAATTTGCAAAGCATTTACTGTCATTTTAATAAATTGTAAATGGAAAAGGGGGTCTCAGTCCCCTTGTGAATGTAACACTGTACTGAGTATCCCAAATAACCTGGCAATGCTGACAACAAATATATCTGCTGCTTTATATGTCAGTAGCAACAGACCACTACTGACAACCCAAAATGGAAACTTGAGAAAGTATTTTGATGGATAAGATAATAAAATGTGGAAATTATAATAATGAAGACCAGTGATGAAAACAAACTGACTACATAAACGTATGCACAGAAGTGCTATTGCAAATATCATCTGAAAACACAATATTGTAACTCCACTTCTACCCAGGAATGGGAGATTCATAGGTTTAAAATGTCTTCTTTTCTTTTTCTTCATAGTGGATACTGCTGAGAGTCTAGCAACTCATTCCAGCACCTTTGTATTGTTATTAAGACAGAAGTAAACACTAGATATCTAAGGATCTAAAAGCTTTGTACAGACCTGGCTGCTTATTGGCACTCTTTTAACAGCAAAGCTGGCACCATCTTTTATGGTTAGGTATCCCCTCTCATTTTCAGATGCAATTAGCTCTTCTTCTTGATGAGGCAAGATATGGTATTCAATGACCACTTCTCCAAATGTCCCAGCATGCCGAGTTACATTAATCTGAACATACCGATCAAGGTCTTTCTCTACCAATACTGACTGCTGATCAGAGTACAGGGCAAACACTCCATGGGGATCATCATTCGCAAAAACATTGATCTTTGAAATGCTTTTATCTTCATCTAGATCTGCTCCACCTTCTACTGAAATAAGTTGTACTATATAGTTCTCATCTAGTTCAGGAACATCATCAGGTAAGAGGTAGATAACTATTTCTCCCGTACTCTGCTGGTCAGCAATGACAACAGATCCCTCTGTTTTAAGAAAGTCACTTGTGATGTCAAATTCGCTATATAACTTCCAGTGAACCTGAAATGAATTGAAAAATGCAGAAGAAAATTACACACAGAATCAGAAACATGCATATACTTCGAACCATGTTTAAAAATTGTTTCTATTTTTGACACCATGATATCCTTGCTGTCTGTTCTCTCTCCAAGATTCCTTAGAATAGCAAGTGGTCAAGAATCCTCATATAATACAGCATATTCTTTCATTAATTGAAAGAAAATAAATAAATAAATAGCAATTAAATAATTGTTAAAACACAGACCTCAAAAATACTTCAGCTAAATAACACCGAGAGTGGTGGTTCAAGATAGCTGGAATTTACCTTCTAAATATAGCTGGAAAAAAAAGGTAAATTCTGATGTTCTCAAAGAAAGCTCACTATAAAAATATACTCTCCTCTCCCAGCAAAACCACAAGTGAAGATGGCCAGAGGAAGAATAGAGACAACCACAGTACTATATTTCTTTTTTCCCTATAAGTGAGGAGACTGAATATGACTTTCCAAACCACAGGCAAATAAGTTGAACCCCTTGCAAGATTCAGTCTGAAAAGGCAACATTACAAAAATGAATTGGAGCAACAAACAATTGAAAGAAACAGAAAAAAAAATATTCCCTCTGTCCTGTATATGTTCACACTGATGATTTCAGATTACACTACTTATTAGGAAAACAAATAAGAATGAGAATACCGTTATGTTTCCCAAAGTGCCCTGAACTCGTCTGAGAAACAGTGTAATATTTTGTGGTCCTTCCACTGCTGAGGGCTCTGTAAAGTTCCTCTCAAATAATGATTCAGGAGCAAACTGTACAATACCATTGGGGTCACCAAACTTCTCTATCTGTAAACAAACCAAACAACAACAACATAATCAGAAATGTAGACAGCTATATTCTTACTAAAATCATTAAAGTTTTTGTTGTTGTATGCTACAGGACCTATATCTACTAACTCTTCCTATTGATATGATTCAAAATTCAATGTTGTCAATAAATACACAAACATCTTTGTCTTTGATTAATTGAAACTTCTTATGAAAACAAACAGCAATGACAATTCTGTCCACTCGAGCCTTACTTAACAATAACTTGTGCATTGTAAACAGTTAAAACATATTTGAGAGAATAAATCAATTTTGAATGAACTTGGAAAGAGTATCCCATGGAGATAAGATTAAGACACAGTCGAGAAAGCATGAGTGTCCCCTTTTCAGTTTTCAGCAAACTCAAAACTGTCCAGACCTGTTTGGTGGGATCAAAAGACACAATCAGACAATTGTATTTATAATAATTAATTGTTACAAATTTATTCTAAAATTTTTACAATGAATCCAGTATACCCTCTAGAGCTTCTTTATTTATCTTCTGAACACCTAGAGAGAAATGGAGATAACAGTACACAAAGAGAGCTAGCAATCCAGTTAGTAAATATTTTGACTATTTTTGTATTCTTACTACACTGACGTAGTTTCACCAGACATAAAGACAATATAAAGAACCAAAGACTTCTGCCTTGAATTAGCTCTGCACAAACACCAGTGCTTATGGAGAAAACAATTCATTAGTATGTAAGGTGAAGTATGGTATGCACTGGTATGCATTTCATTTCAAGGAATAAACCTACATCTCTGAAGGAGAACCTGTGGAAAAACAAGTTAAGTCCATCAATACATTACAGTACTAGCCAGAAAAAACAATAAAACCAGCTTTTTTTTTAATTTTATTTTTGCCCGCTTCTTATAAAAAGTCTCATATATAAATCCTTAACTGCAGTATCCCTAAAGCAAATATTTGTCCTTCAGAGCTTTTCTGCCTTACTTCTCTGACTATCTGTCTTTCACTGTGATTTTCTCATTTCTTCAATATGCGCTAGTGGGAGGAGAAGTAGAGGACAAAATAGTGAACAGTTAGGAATTAAGATCCATCCATGCTCCCACCAAAGAGAACCACAAACTTCTGCAAGGAAGGCAGCTGAGTCAGGGTTCGTATACTAATTTTTTACTGATAGATAATTTGCTACATTTTCTTAAGAACTGAAGACATACCAATACATGTGATTAGAAGAGACAAGAAAGCCAAACGACACACTATGCAATCCATATGATTAATTTTTAAAAGTCTCACAGGATAAATACCAATATCAACAGAAGTCTCAGAAAACAGAAAAGCAATAATGACTTACTATTAGTGTAATGTTGTTTGCCTTTGGATCTATCTCTGCCTCACCCTTCACAAGACTCAGTCTAATAACAAATATCTCCTGAACTTCAATTTCTTCATGAGGATAGATTTGTAGATGAATAGTTCTCACACCTCCTTCTTCTTCTCCGAAATAAAATGATCCATTCACAGGGTCACCAATGTCACTATTCAAAGGAGATAAAATCTCTCCTGAATTGGGCCCTAAAATGTCCCAATTAATCTGTGGAAGATACCAGTTTCAGAATAAGAGTGATGCTATGTTATAGTAGGCCACCAAGAGAGAGAAATGATAGAGCGCCATAAGTGAATAAGTGATATTAAGATATAAGTGATTCCTTAATCTGGTAAGTAACAATGTTTAAATCTTTGTTGGTAATAATGAACCAGAAAATATTCATAATGAATTGCATGTAGAAAATTAAATAATCCTTTGGAAAAACAAGCATAACAAACTACGAAAGGAAA
>PPHD01007093.1:7100-17471 GCA_002909625.1 Bambusicola thoracicus
CACCCCGAACCCCCTCGAGAGGCCGCAGCCCACACCCCCGGCCCCTCTCCCCCCGCATCTCCCCATGGCGGCTCGTACCTTGCTCTCCCGGAGCCCGGTGCCCCCTGCACTGCACTGCACATGGGCTTAGCATGGGGCGGGTGGGGGTTATTAATACACGGCGCTGGAAATCAGACTCCCCCGGCAGTCGCTTCACCCGCTGCAGCGCCAGCTGCGGGTACTGCCGCCCTCCGCCCCGGGAGGAGGAGGAGGAGGAGGAGGAGGAGGAGAAGAAGGAGGAGGAGGAGGAGGGCGGGGAGGGCCATGCCTGCATCCCTGGCAGTGAAACCTTCAGGCTGGCCGCAGCCCCGCAGCATCCCCAGTGCCTCCATCCCACCGGGGGTCTCCCCATGCAGGACCGATTTGCTGAGGGTGCCCCTCTGTGCGGCCTCCAGCCCAATCCTGCTGGGTGCTGGGCAGGGCATGGGCTGTGATGGGGACAGCGGGGTCCCTGGGCTCGGCTGTGCACTTTGCGGTGGTGGCTGGAAGGGCCACAGTATGGACAGGACAAAGTATGTGGCCATAATTTGGTGTGGCCTTATCGTGTGCATGGAGCACACGGATACCAGCGCCCTGAGGGCTCTGTGTGTGCCAGAGGCTGCCCCTGCCAACACGTTGGTACCCACAGAGCACTGCCCGTATTTCCATACCCTTTTTCTGCTCTCCCTTTGGGAGTGGAATGGTGGCATCTCACCACTTGGCAGTGACGCTGCCCGCAGTTGGGGGTTCCATCTCTGCCCACCTACCCCGGGTCCCCCAGCCCACAGCACCCTAACCCCACCCTTTGGGGCAATACCATCAGCATCTGTTTACATCTGGTGCATATTCTACACACGTTGCCGCGCTGCCGTGCATGCAGCAGCCCAGAGGCGCAGTGTGGCTGCTGGGTTGTGGCCCTGGAAGCCCCCAGCTTGGGAATGGAGGAGGAGAAGGGCAGAAGCGACCGATTAAAGCAAAGTTTATCCATCTATTAAAGCAAAATTCCTCCTACCTCTGCCCTGGCCGTGCCCGCTCAGGAAGTCAGCGCTCGCAGCTCAGGAAGTCGCCAGTTTACGTGCCCCGAAACCGCCCAGCAACGCTCACCACTGCTTGCAACATCCCCAAATGCCACCCCGTCCCCATCCCTGCGTCACCGCCGCCGTCACCTTGCTCACTGCTTGGTTTAAATAACTGCTTGTGTCCGTGTCCCGGCCCGCCAGCACGCGGTGGAGGGGGAGCAGAGCTTTATAAGGAAAGGGAAGATTTGGGTGTTTGCTCTTTTTTTTTTGACCCTGTTGCTTTTTTCAGCTCAATGCACCTTTTTTTTTTCCACGAAGCGCCTCTCTTTGCGCTGAGGCTTTTGACTCACCGGGAGAGGAATGCCGTCCGTTTGGACACGTTGTGCAGATAAATATACATCTCTATCTGCATCTGCCAAGCGAAGGGACCCGCGGGTCAGGCGTGCAGCAAACCCTGTTGGGGTACCCGGGAGGCGCGGGGCTGCGCTCAGCTGTTCCCGGTAAGCGGATCGCCCTGGCTGTTTTGTGGACATAACCAGGCAACGGGCGGCTCGGGTGTCGGACCAGGCACGGCTTCCATCCGTGCACGAGCTGCCCTGGACTTTGCTCCAGCAAACAGGGAGAAGAGAAGGCAGGAGAGTATCTGCAGGGAAATGTTCCAGCTGCTGGAACACGGTGAGACGTGGTGCCCGCTGCGGTGTCCTGGTGCTGGCTGGAGGGCACCTGCTCTGCTGCTGCCTCTGTTTCCTCAGCTGAGAGCTGAGGTGCTGCCACCATAGGGATGCTGCAGTGGGAGCCATCACGGGATGAGGGCTGTGGCCACATCGCAGTGCTGGGGCTCACCCCAATCCCACTGCTGAAATGCTGCAGCTGCCTCAGACCTCCGAAATCCCAGATAAGGATGCTCAGGGTCTGCACAAGGTCACCGGCGGGACAGAGGAGGAGGAGGAGGGCGGTGTGGGCACAGACCTGGCTGGGGCAGAGATGAAAGCTGCAGCCTGAAGGCGCCGTCCTCGCAGCTCTGCAGGGACCTTGGCAGCTCCACGGCAGCAGGGTCAGACCCTGCCCTGGGCTGCAGGCGCCAGCAGCTCCTGCTTATCTGGTACCAGGACCACTCTGCCCACAGCGAGGCACCAGGAAAGCAGCAGTAGCAGCACAGCTGCTGCAGAATGGATGCCGGCCCAGCTGGGGACATCGGGTCTGTCCCTCGTGGGGGCACAAAGCTGCAGCTCCCAACACTGCCAGCTCTGAACCTCACTGCTGCTGCATTATCTCTTGGCACAACCCAGATACCAGCTTCAAACATCTGCATCAAGGCTGCTCGGCCCGGCAGCACCGCCCCTGGGATAGGATTGTCCCCTCTGCCCCAGAGATACCCACTGTGGTGTATGCACGTGTACATGTGCATACTTGTGTGTGCACGTGTCTCTGTGGCCCAGTGACCGCTAATGAGGGCATTGCTGCAGACAAGGCTGATGCTGGGCTTTTCCATGCCCTGGGTTGGGCACCAGGAGCAGCAGCACCAGCTCCTGACCCTGTGTTGAGGGCTCAGGTGTGCATTGGGGTGGGGGGCGGCACTTGCAGGGGTGCAATGGGGCCGGTGGCTGTGCCAGGACCTTTTCCATACCGCCCACAGGCACTGCAGGATCAGTGAGTCACGAGGCTGCGCCTGTGGAGCCAGCAGGTGCCTGGCTCTGGGCACAGATCTGTCCCACCACCTCCAGCTGACGTGGGCAGGAAAAGGGCTGAGAGAACCAACTCCAAGAGCTCTGGTGGCTGCCGAGGGGCTGCAGCATACAGTGCTGTGGCTGGTGGGGACAGGCAGTGCTCTGAGCTGCTGACCCTTCCATCCCATCTCACTGCCCAGGAGCTGAGCTCCAGCCCGGCGAGCTGCCCCATGTCCTTCTGTCTGTCCTGGCCACAGGAGCAGAGGACACACGGCCCAGCTGGGCTGCTTCTGCCTGCATTCCCCCTCCCCCCAGGAGCAGGACCAGGTGCTGAGGGGCTGCGGTGCTCTGCCCCATCCGCAGCCACTCTGCTCCCCTCTGCCCAGAGCTCTCCCTGGAGAATGGCTGATCCTCACTGTGGACATTGCTCCGTAACTGCGTGCAAAAAGAAACTGGTTCTGCCGACATCGGAGGAGGGGAGAGATGTGAGAAACGGGATCTTTTTGGGAGGCTCATGACTCAGAACTTGGAGCCGGTGGCAGAAAGTCAACACAAACGCCCTGATCGGGGATTAGCTTTGCCCCAGAGGAGCGCACGCCGTTGGGGGTCACCAAAAGCCCAAAGGCAGCCCAGCTGGAAGGAGCTGCCCCAGCACGGGGCGCAGGTGCCAGGAAACGGCTGCCCAAACGCTCGAGCATTCACTGGGGTTGGGTCAGGGGTCAGAGCGGTGGCGGGGGAAATGAGAAGCAGGGACGAGAGAGCTCCGCCAGCCCCCACAGCCCTGCAGGAGCCAACAGAGCTCAGTGCCACGTCGCGTTAACGCCGAGCACGTTGGGATCTGTCGGACTGCAGGAGTGCAGCTCCCATCCCCGGCTCCCAGCGCCCGCATGGGACGGCAGCGTGCTGGGAAGCCTGCAGGAGGGACAGGCTCGTTGTTTTGTAAATTCTTCTAGTCATTTCCAGACATTGGCAAAGTCCCCTGGGCGCGCAGCCAGGCGGTGCGTGAGCCTCCGGGAAGAGGATGTGTTTTAAAAGCAATGTTGCAGCTTTTCCCATTAAGCAGCGCATCCTCACGGGGACCTCAGCCCAGCGGTGCCGCGAGCGAGCAGAAACCTCCCGCCTTCCTGCAGGGATGGCAGCACTGAGCCGGGGCTCTGTTGCACCCCACTGCCTCCAGCAGTGTGACCCGCTGGCTGTGCTCGTGTGTGAGAGATGGTGGCAGCAAGGGTAACAGGAGGACGGTTGGACTAGAGGATCTTGTAGGCCCTTTCCAACCTTTTGGTTCTATGATCCTATGATTGTTTATTAGATCCACCGATGGCGCTGGGGACACCTTAGCACTGATGGTGCTAAGGAGACCTCCTGATGCTGTCAGGGAGAGCCTCACGTCTCCTGGTGGTCGCTCTTGGGGAGACGTTTGGACGCACTGGAGCTGCTGGGGAGACCCCCAGACCCACTGCCGCCCCCGGAAGGCCTCGCTGCGCTCCCAGCTCCGTCCGGCAGCATTTTCAGCCCCCGGCCCCGCGCCATCTCAGGCTCTCCGGCGCAGCGCCCGCAGCGACCCCCGCGGCCGGGAGGACGGCGGCCGCCGAGCCGTCCCGCAGGGGTTACCCGGAGGGCCCCGGCGCTCCGCCCCCCCGCCCGCAGGTGGCTCCGGGGCCGCGGTCCCCACCTGCGCACGGGCGGAGCGGAGGGGCGGAGCGGAGCGCCGGGGCCGGGTCCTCCCGCAGCCCGGCGAGGCCGCTGGCTCCGCCCCGGCTCCGGCTCCGGAGAAACTTTCCGTCGGCGCCGTACGCTCGGCGGGAGCCCGGAGCTGGGGCCGAGCCGCAGCCTCAGCCGGAGCCGCAGCCGGGGCGGGCCCGGCCCTATGGGCAGCGGGCGGCGCGGGGCTCTGCCCGCCGCGGTTATGTCCGCCCCGCGTGCACCTGCGGAGGGCGGTGAGGCCGAGCCCGGCCCCGCCGAGGTGTCCCCCCGGAAGAAGAAGGGCAGCGGCAAAGCGGGCGGATTGCGGAGGGCCTTCAGCTGGCTGCGGGGCCGGAGGAGGAAGAGGAGGGCGGGGAGCCCGGCGGCTGCGAGCCCCGATCTGCGCGGAGAAGGTGAGGGGGGGGCACCGGGGGGGCGGGAAGGGGGGGAACGCGGTCGTCATCGTGTAAGTGGCCCTGGAGGGGTCCGGGTGGCTCTGGGGGTGTCTGGGAGGTGGGCCTGGAGGGGGTGAGGCGGTCGCGCAGGTGGTCCCGGAGGGGCTGACCCGGAGGGGTCGGGGTGACAGCTGTGGTGTCTGTGGTGTTCGTGGCGGCGGCTGAGCGGAGCTGCGGGTGGTGGCCGTGGAGGTGGCCGAGGCGAAGTCGAGGGGCGGGGGAGGAGGGGTCGATGTGGCGGCCACGGCGGCTGTGGGGTTGTCTGAGGAGGGGCTGAAGTGGCGGCCGAGGAGATGGCGGAGGAGGGTCGGTGACGGTGGCCGTGGAGAGGCCGAGGAGGGCTCACGGCGGCTGCTGGGGGTGCTGTGGTGGCGGCGACCGCGGCAGGACGGACCCGGCGGGCCCCGGCGCGCTCTCACCGCTGCCCCGAGGGCTGCTGCCGGTTCGCTCGGTCGGCTCCGGCTCCGCGCTGACTCAGAAGGTCGTTGGGGCAGAGGGAGACCTGGAGGCGCGCCAACCTCCTCCTCCTCCTCCTCCTGGGCCCGGTGTTTGCTCTGCCCCAGGTGTGGCCCTTCCTGTCCTCGGCACGGCCCCGTCCCCGGGCAGGGCTGTCCTCCGTGTCCCATCCGCGTCCCCATCCGGAGCCGCCCGCAGTGCGATGTGTGGAGGTGTGGAGCTGCGCCACGCTCTGCTGGCCGTGGCGGCGCTCGCAGGAGGGGTGGCACAGCTCTGCCCCTGCGCCGGGACGGATCCCGGCTGTGTCACGCGGCCGTCCTTCCCGCAGGGCACGGCGGTGCCACCCGGGTGCCTTCACCTGGAATTTGCCTCCTCCGTTTGCCCCGGGGGGTTCGCTGCCAGAACCGCGGCTTCGAGGAGCCCGCTGAGATGTGCGATAAGGAAGGAAGGGCCGTGGAAGGGCGGGGGGGTCTCAGGGCCGGGCTGTGCGGGGGGCCCCCGAGATGCTGCCTGGGAGCATTGCATGGAGCGCACACTGCTGCGAGCCTGAAACCTGAGCAGAAAAAGCAAGCCGTGCCAAAGCATGTGATGTTCCTCCCTGCAGGAGCGGCCGCTCCAGCTCCGTCAACTCTTTCATTTTTTATAATTAATTATTTTTCCTGAAGTTTTACCGTTCACCCGTTGCTCAGCAGTCTCAGCTCCAGCCTGCTCCCCGAGCTGTGATAGCAGAGCGCTGCCACCCCGCTGGCCGTGCGCTCAGCATCTCAGCACCCGGGATGAGGGGCCGTGCAGCGTCCCCGTGTGGGTGGCGGCGTTGGGTTTGTGTTCCCCTATGGGCCGTGGGGTCCCCACTGCTGTGGGGTTTCCCGCAGAGCTGCGATGTGGGGCAGAGCGCGGACGTGCGGCGATGGCAGCGCGTGTGGGACTGAATCACCCGGCTGGCTCCAGCACTCAGCAGCCCCACCCTGCTTAACCGCCTCCGGCCCGGCCGTGCGCATCCCCGGGGCTGTGCTGTGGCCGTGCTGCCCGCCGACCTCAGGTGGGTGCTGCGTGCCGTCCTTCCCTGCGTAATGGGGCCGCAGTGCTCCCTGAGCAGCCGGGGAGGCGGCGCTGGTCCGCGTTGTGCTGCGCAGTGTGGGTGCAAAGCTCGGCAGCGCCGGGTGCTGTGTGAAGCTGTGGGCTCGGCCCAACCTGGCAGTGTTTCCAGACGTCGAGCTGAGAGCTGTGGAGTGGGGGAGAGGAGCACTTAAGCAGGTCACTGTGGGCTCTGGCTGCTGGCGCTGTGCTCGTCTCTGTGTCTTTGTGGTGCTGAGCTTTGCAGCAGCCGTGGCTCTCCGTTGCCCTCCGTTTGCGTGGCTGTGGGTGCTGAGCGTGGGGTGCAGCTGTGGGTCAGGGCTGTTCCTGCTCCCAACCTCAGTGTCAGCCGGGTCTGGATTGCTCAGCGCTGAGGCCATGGGAGCTGCAGGATGAAAGCGATTCCATTTTGGATCGGCCCTGTGGCCCATCTGATGGGAAATCCCAGCTCTGTCTGCTCACAGCGCTGGGCTGGGGAGAGCAGGGATGCCATCCTCGCGATGGGTGGACCTCAGCAGAGGAATGGCGCCGGGAAGGGGCAGCCCTTGTGGGGATGGAGCCCTCTCCTGCTGGATGCTCTCAGTCCCAGCGCAGCCTGGAGGAGCGGCTGCAGCATCCATGAGCACTTGGGTGACAGCCACAGGCATTTCCACTGCTCCAACGTGTGTTGGCGGCTGGAAGATGGAAAAAGAAAGAGAAATGTGTGAGCTGGAGGAGTGCACGTGAGCTGCAGCCCTCGCTTGGGTCGTTCTGCCCTTCCGCAGCTGCTGTGCTTCTGTGGTGCCCGCAGTGACAGAGCACCGCTCGCTCCCCGGGGTGTGCATTTCCCTGATATTGTGGTGGCTGTGGAGCTGAGGGTGTTGTCAGCCCTCGGGATGTTGGGTTGGGGTGAAGCAAAGGGCCCTCTGCTCCTGCAGCCTGCCCTGCAATGCCGTGTGGCTGCTTTTCCCGCTGCCTGCAGGAGATGTTTTGGTTGGGAGCAAGGGAGCTGAAAGCTTTCTGTCTTCCTGTGTGGGCAGTGCTTGCAGACCCACGGGGGGCTGACAGCCTCTTAACCCTCAGCAGCGCTGTGTGCTGCAGCAGGGGGCTGTGAGCAGGGGGTGTGTGTGGATGGGGGGCTGTGAACAGGCCGCTGCATGGCCGTGTGCTGGGGGTGTTAGCCCAGGTCTTGGCTGTGGCTTTATATGGGCCTCCCAGCATTGCTCGTGATTCCCCAGCAAAGCAAAGGGATCGATGCTCTGGGGGCACTAAATGAGCGTTGGCTTCTTGTGTTTGATGCCAGCTTCGTGCAGCAGCAGCAGACTTCCTGAGTGCTGGGGCTGAGAACACAGCTTTGAACACACGCAGCGGCTGCACAGCGGGGCTGAGCGCTGTGGGGCTGTGTGTGCTGCTCTGATAGCAGCTCGGTGCCTCTGGCCCCCCGCGCCCCCCATCTCCGCTGTCACACGGCAGCGCCGTCACCATTTGGTGTCAGTGTGTTCCAGCACTGAGCTGCTGAGCTGTGCTGAAGTACAGGAGGTCGTGGGGCCGCGCAGTGCCGCGCAGTGCCCATCTCCTCCCACTCCATCCGCGCGGTCACGAATTTGTTAAACCTGCAGAAGGCAGAGAGTGACACTTCAGAAAATGTGAACAACAGGAATCCGCCGGCCGGGCCCGGAGCCGCCGTGCCGAACAAAGAGAGGTGTGTCCTCAACCACAGCTATTCCACCTGGAGACAACTGCAGGAATCGCTCTCACAAATAACGTTCCGTAAGAGCCGATAAAACTATTTCTCTGGAGTCGTGTTTCCTTGAGAAGGAAGGTTTTATTTCATAAGACAATATCATCATTGACTCCGTCTCCAGCGCCGGGGGGAACGCAGGGCAGAGGAAGGAGAGGAGCTGGGCAGGGATGAAGCAGAAAATCCTTCACCAGGCACAGGAGCGGAGCGAAGCCCTGCATCCCTGTGCTGGGAGCTGCGGTGCCCCGCGGCGCTGACAGCCCGGGCTCCGGCTGCAGCAGGAACTAATGTGAAACCCTCCTGGTTATGTATTGCTGTTAATGATTGGGGATCTCGAGCAGGGGTTTTGTGTCACCTTTGCCTCTCTGAGCTTTGCTTCCCCATTAAGGGAACAAGGGCTGAATTCCTTTCTCATTCAGGCAGCGCGGTTCCCGCTCCATTTGCTCAGGGATGGGGTCAGCGTTGGACTGATCCTTCCCTGTGGGGCACGGAGGGGTCTCTGCCCCATGGCATGTGGGCTGCCCGCCTGGCAGAGCGAGTGTGTGACCACAGCAGGATTGGATGTGCAGCGATGATGAGATCTGTACCTCGCTGTCCATCTCCCTGCCCCTCCACCCCACTCCTGTTGGTGGGGCTGGCTCTGACCTTGGCTCTGCTCCCTGCTGGAGCCCGCGGAGCACTGTGGCTGCTCTGTAGGAGTTGGGTGCTGGAGCAACAGGGAAGTGTCTGCCTGTATCTGGGGCAGTGCTGCAGGCTCCAACCCCCTCTTTTTTGCAGGGAGAGAAGTGAAAATGCTTTGCTTCAAGAAGTGTTTGGTGAAGCTGCATCGTGGTGGAGGGGGGAAGCGTGCAGCGCAGGGGTCTGCATGTCTGCTTTGAAGCAGCAACGCCAGGCTGTGGGGGTGCAGTGGAGTCACCCCATGTTGCTGAGCAGGGAGCTCTGCCTCTTGCTCGTGTGCCCGTCCTGATTTAGTCCCGGGGCTGCACGGTGCCCTGAGCAGAGTGCCGCAGCGATGGGCCGCGCTGATGCAGCACGGTGGGGTCGGGCTGTGCCTGCAGGCCGTGGTGCTCTGTGCCCACCGCGTGCTGGTGGGAACCTGAGCAGTGTTCATTCCCCTGCAGGGAAGGAGGCTGAAGTCCGAAGGTGAACTCATTGTGAATCACCTCGGGAGGTCGGCACGGGGCGTCCGGTTGATAATTCTTCACATCATCTCCATAGTTGTAGTGCTGCGCCTTCACCACAAAACCATCCTTCCTATTTATCCCAGCCTTCGCTGAATCACCAAAGGAACATAAACACTGCCGGTAGGAATTGCCCACCCTCTGACCAGCTGACCCCTCCCTGCCCTCCGAGCGTTTCGTTTTCTCATTAAAACCAGAAGGGAACGCTGCGCTTCACACGGACGGGCCGCTCTCCGTGCCCACGCGTTTCGCGGCCGCCCGACTCCAGGCTTGTCTGTGCACAATCACCGCCGTTGCGGCAGCGCCGCTTTGAGCTGCCCGCACGCAGCCCCGGCCGCCTGCAGAAGCGCTCGGCTGGGGGGCGGTCACGCGGCCGCGGGGTTGGGATCGGCCGGGGGGGGCGGCGCGGTGCCGGCAGTGCGCGGTGCTGAGCGGCGGTGCCGCCGGGTGGGCTGTGGGCACAGCTTTGGGCAGCGGATGCTCGAAGCTTCGTGGCCTTGCTGCCCCGGGAGAGGTCAGGATGGGGTGCGTCCTTGGGACTGCGGGTCCTGGGACCACCCCCCCCCACCCTGCCATGGGGCGTTTCTCCCACAGTGCCGGAGCTGTGCTCAGTGTGCTCAGGACACGCAGAAATTGTGGGCTCAACTCGGTGCTGCCAACTCTTGAGCTGGGACGGCTGCGGCCGCTGTGTCAATAGAACGAAGCGCAGATAGCAGAGCCTGGAGAGCAGAGCGGGGCTGGGGGGGCCGTACTGCCTGTGCCTGCGCTCCCACCCACAGCACCCACCTCGATCCGGGGCTGGGAGGGCCGCCGGGCGCTCCCGGGAGGCCACTCCTCTCCTCCTGTGCCATTGGCTCCGGCAGAGCCGGCTGCGAGCCGGGCTCCCACAGCGATGGGAGCGGGCGGCCGGGAGCCCCGTGCTGTGGGCCCCCCCGGCAGCCCCCTCAGCACCGCCATGTAGGGCCGCGGCATCCTCCGCCCGGAGGCGGTGGAGGCTGAGATCGGAGCCATGGGCAACGCGTACCGCAAGAGGAGTCCCGCGGGCTCCCCCTGGCCATGGGGTCGGGCTGGGAAGCCGAGGGCAGGTAGGAGCTGGGG
>PPHD01007094.1:0-10852 GCA_002909625.1 Bambusicola thoracicus
TCACCCTGTGGTGGAAAAGAAAAGAATTAATTAAATACGAGCTCTACCCTGGGTTCTGACCCTTGTAGCTAAGTCTTCCTGCCTTTTCCTAGATCTTCATTGTTATTTAGGAACCTCTAATCACCCTTTATGCCTCAAAAATACAAATCTCTGAAAATACTTAATAATTTCACCCACTGGGAATAGTCGTCCAATTTCGGTGTGGTTCTTTGTGGAATTGTTAGAAACCTTTAGCACACCACGATTCATTAAACTTTAAGGTCTATTATTCCTTTTATGTGCATGCTTAACACCTATTAATGGCCATGAGAGTTATGTGCATACAACAATGAAAGATTAAACTCTTCATTGTTTAAGATGTGGTGATCAGCACAGTGCTGCTTTAGGAAAAACCTCAAGGATATTGCAAGTACTATGCAGAGTAAATCTCATTACACACTACTAATAGCATTTGAGGCAGTGTTTGCTTCTTAAATCAACCATAGGTGACCACCTGGTGCCCTGTAACTGTAAGGCAGCTCCTTCAACACATGGTCTGACCCCGTCTCTGCCAAGATTAATCTGTAAGCTGCTACAATTCTATTCTCCTGACACTTTCTCCCCCACTGAGAACAACATGTGTTTTATTTTCAGTTTGAATATTTGAAACTGAAATATAGAGCATTTTAAATTATTTTTAGCTGCAGATACTTAAAACATTATTATTCTGTTGAGGCGAGACGGAGAATCGTGGATTCAAATACAGAGATGTTAACTTGGGAATGAGCATATTGTGATGCTTTTCAGTGCAGTCTTCACACAGGATGGACTTCTTGATCAGATTCACCTAGTACTTTCCAAAAGTACAATTTCTTCAAGGCTGATTTTAAATACTCTCAAGTACAGCAATGAGAGAAAATAAAAGCATCTGTACAAGAGAAATGAGTACACTGACAATCGTATGAGACGTCTCTTTCATTGGTAATCGCTGTCCTGTCTACAGAGGAAATCCACAATATTCTTAAAGTAGTTTGGAGAATTTTTTAAATGAGGCTAACAATATATACCAATTAAATGAACAGGGTCATGCTGACTTACATCAGCTAGTGCCCCAGCCCACAGATTAGTTTTCCCACAGATTTGAACAGAAGGACAACAATTATTAAGCAACCATTTGTAGGCACCAACTAAGTAATTTAAGCAGGTATTATCATCCAAATGCCACAATGCCATGAAAAAAAATATATATTATGTTGGCAACCCTTGCTCTCTATTTGAAAGCAAGAAATCTAGAAAATTGAAACTTTAGTGAAAGACATTTGCAAAAGGCACAAGATAGAACTAATTTATCTGGCTTGCATCCAGTTGCAATGATTTAGGATACAAGGAGGACAAGCAGCGATTACCAACTTTTTAAACAAATTTCATCTTTCTAATTACTTTTGGCAACTGACACCTACTAGTCTCTGGCAATGAACTGCCAAGATGAGACTTCAAAGATAACAAGAGAAGAATATGAATTTACCAATGTGTCAAAACTGAAATCTAGAGAAGTCTTGGCAGAACATTATTAAAATAGCTCATCTGTTGATATGGAGATAGAGAAATGAGGGCTTCAATTATGAAGGAAACAATGAAGAAATAAATGCTCTGTATTTTTATTTTGTATGCTTTTGTAGGTGTTTTGTATATATACATTCCATCTGGGGATCTCATGATTCACATTAATAACTTATCTAAAGTTACAGCTCTTAAGCAATCTTTGGTAAATCTTAGAGATGTAAAGGTTCTATTCAAACTAATTGATTTAGAAAAAATATAGATTTTAAGAGAGACACTGCCCACTTTTTTTGTCATAAAGATGGTTTCTCCACTCCTTTTGCTCGTTTCTCTGGCAGGCTGCAGGCATTACCATCACCTTGCACAAACTGCCCCTGGAAACATTCTCCAGCATTCCTCACATCTGAAGGACCTCAACTGTAGCCCTGTAGGTCATACTGTTGAATTATCTTCATGATGAGTTTTCCCAGATAAAACAATCGGGGAATATGAGAGGCAGAAAAAAATAAAACAGATCTTGGGAGTTTGATAACAACAGAAGGTAATATGTAGACAATCCAGAAAACACAAAAAAACATTTCAGTTTTCACATGGGTGAGAATGAGGGAGAGTGGTAAATTTGGTAGAGAAAGTAAGAACAGTATTAATGAAATTTTGTAAGTATAGATAAATAAATAATAAACAACATCTTCATTTTGGTATATCTAGTCTCAAAAATTCCTGCTGGGTTTCTGCCCCCAAATTCTGCAGAATCTACAGCTGCAAAAAGTGGGAATTTGGCAAGACTCCATGAAGATATTCACAAGGGTGAATTTAATAGGTTGTCCTTGACAGGCACAATCGAAAGGAGACCTGTTGCAAGATGTCTTCAAGAAAACCACTGGAATAATCAAGAGAAAAACATTTTCTCTTGAAAAACATTGGTGTAACGCTGTGTACTGCCTAGGAATGGATATCTATGGAGTAAACAAAGACAGTCAAGTCCAAAAGTTCAGTAGCTTTAAGTCAGACAAGTGTACCAACTCAAACTGAATGTGACTTTTATGCCACATCTGCCTTAAGGCCAATAGCATGCATTAGGACTCCACATGCGGCATGAGGCAAAGCAACATCACCTTTCCAAACAAGGTAGGATTTTACTTTATTCTCTTAAGAGCATTTCTTAACCTGTTTTCATCTGATACATAAAATGACTCTCCTCTGCAGTATTCTGCCCACATAATGATGAAGGATATGCTCTGTAACCCACACTCCTCGTTACCACAGAGTCCATGTTTGACTGAAGAAAACCACCCTGTCCTGACTGGTGTCTACCCTTACCATCTGAACTGTTACAGCTCTCTGCTGAAAGAGTCCCCCAGCCCTGTATTATAAGTACCAGGAAAAAAAGAAGTACCCCATGATGATAAAATAACCTGTTGGGTACCATGGCTTCTCCACACAAGCCAAGTAGAATGGGCTAGATAACAAAGGCTGTTACTCAGCTTTTAATAAATAGATCATTCCACGGGACAAAATTTGTTCAATTTTCAATATTCCTATACAACTCTTGGTGAGCAAGGGATAAGTAATCTTTTCTTTAAATACAGAGACTATTTATTTTCTTCACATGCCTTTGAAGAAGGAAAAGGTAAACAGGTTTACAGTTATCCTCACCGGATACTGAGACTGTGGTGCTGGGAACACCACTTGGTACTTAACCTGAAGCCTCTCATAATACTGTTACAGAAAAGAACCAGAAGAAAACCTACGTTTTGGTCAACGTGGGCACTTTGGAAATAAATGAAGGTCCCTTTTGAGAAGAGCAAGTATCACCTGGACACAGAGTGCTTCCCACAACTTCCCCTGTATTAATACCAATTAGAGGATGCTGAGAGCTGCAATGATGAGTACAGGGCACAGCTGTGTGCAGACATCAGAGAGGTGAGTGAATCTGTGTGCCCATCACCTCCACAGAAAGCTTTCCAATGCTTTAAGCAGTGATCGAAGTATAGGAATAAAATAGACAGAGATTTCAAAATAATACCTCTGTCTCCTCTCCCTAATATCCCTTGCATCCCTCATTTCCCACTCTTCAGCAAGATTCCAGGATTTCCAATAACTTTCCCTTGCTCTGTTTTCCCCACATACCATGAGACAAGTATATCTGCTTTTGTTTCTAATTTAGAAGACAATGAAGCATAGGCTACTCTCCAGTCAAATTCTAAGCACAGATAGGGTCTGGCAGGAACATTAGACCATGACAGTATTTCTACGTTCGACAGCAAACCTCCCATCATTATATTTATAACTAGGGAAATATTTTCTCCCTCATATGCCAAAGAATAAAAAATGTAAAATGAAATCAAAGAATCCCAAGATAATTGGCACATTTATTTGCAAACTGTCCTTGGCTTGGTTGCTGCAACACAAAAACACAAGTTCTTTGGCACAGCTCTCACTGTATACAGATTTAATCCATTTGCTGTTAGTGAATATTAAATCTTGATACGCAACTGTAAACACATCTCTGCTGTTCCCTCAGGTCACTGCATGTGGACTTACATTTTGTAGATGTATTACCAAGCCACAGCATGCCTGCTATTATTTTAATATATTTATAAAATATCCCCTGCCACTCTCCTTTGAACTCTATAAATTGCCTTCATGATTTGCTCAGGGACAGTGAGAATTCAGTTGGCATTGTAATATTTCGTTTAATGCATGAAACACTCCGAAACACTTTATAACATTCAACAGTCATATCAGACAGTCCTTAAAAATCTTAAAGGCTCATTTCTATCACCAGAATATGGGTCATTTTTCAAGCCACAAGTAGTGCATGCAAGCTATTTTGGGGGGAAGGATATATTCACAAGCATAAAATCAGGTGGGATATTTGAATTAAAGTTTAATGACACTAATACAATTCTGTGCATTGTATATAAGAATTTTTTTTTGCCCATGTGGCTCCTCCCGTATACTGCCATACCTATAAAACTGTGCTTCATACTCACTTTGCTGAAATATGGGCTATGCCTACAGTAACATGCCCACAATTTCAATATCCACTCTAAATTTTACCATCCATTAAAACATTCATTGCCCATCTTGGCATTAGATAATACATCAAGCAATATGTTTAATTCAGTGACTTAAGCCTAATGAACAGAAGTACCTTTTCAGTTTTTACAGCCCATAAATTCTACACTTCCTGAATCATGGAAGATCTTAATTCTGGCTCTCAAGTATGTATTCCACAGATTTACTCTTCCCTGTTTGCAAACACACCCCAAGGACCTACAGATCAATCAGTGGAACTGCAGTCATTGAGGCAGAGCCAGCAGCCCATGAGGCTCTGCTTTCCCTGGCCTGACCTTTAATCCACGCAATTTGCAATGTTCAGTATGAAAGCTCTCCTGAGGAATATATGAACCAACACAGTGGTGTTTGGTGGAGCTGAACTTCTGCACCATGCCATCTTGGAGACTGTGGGGGCAGCAGAAGGAAGAGAGGATGTGGCGTGTTTTGCTTCTATATGAAAAAGCCTTTACTTAATGAAGAATTTAAAAAAAGGCATTTTTAACCTAGCATGTATTTTATTTAAAGGAAATTTTCCACTAAAATATACTTAGCTGACTCTTTGACCAGCTCCACAGTCTTTTTGTGTGTGTGTGATACAGGTAGAAATTCTCCTTCTGGTTTCTCTTTTGTGCTCCTTTCAGCTCTCTTCCCCTCCTGCTTTATTGAAGACAACCCATGGGCCCCAGGGCTGGTGGCTCATCCTGGTGTGCTACATTTACTAGGAGGGAGCACTTTGTGTCACAGCTGAAGTTGTCAGCCAACCATTTTTTTGTTTTGTATTGTTTTTGCCATTATTTGCATTTCAAACAGAGTCAATAGGAGCAATAAACTGCAAAATAAATTGAAGCTATGCCTAGAAAACAAACACCCTTTATTGATATGACTCAGCTACTGAAGCACTGAAACATGGAAAACTTGGTAAAATTGCACAGTCCCTAATTGAGGTGAGATGCAGTCTATCTATATGTCAAAAGCTGTAATTTAAAGTGGGAACATTTTCTTCAGCTGATGATAACCTAGTTTCAATAGGCAATCATGTCTGTTGCTCGGTTTTAACACATTACAACAGGATTCCAAAAACAGTGCAAGAGAAAAACAGAAAAAAGAAGAAACTGATGTTTGGTGACTCTTCCTCTGTTTTTCTTCCCTCAAGTACCTTCAATCCTATTTCTTAGATGGAATTTGCAATGCAGAGATCATTACCTATTCTAGGCCTATTCTCACATCCTTCAGGTGATTTCTCACTTCGACTGATACAGATTTGGAGACTTCTTTTGGAGGCTAATGCCAGATACAATCAAATAATTGCAGACAGTGTTGTAAATCAAGATTTTAGGGGGAAATAAATAAAGAAAAGCTGGAGAGAAGCTGTGACATCCCTATGAAAAATCCATGGAAGTTTTCTGCAACAATGATTGAACGCAACCCCAGATTATACGCTTCACTGTGATGTGGCAGAATGCGCTCGAGATGTTCGTGCACATATGCAGGCAGGCAGATCTCCTGTGAGGAGCAGATGAAGGTGCACATCCTTATGACAACTAACTTTTCACTCCTGCTGCAAAGACAACCTTCAGTCATGCTTCTCATAAAAGATATGACTGCAATTCAATCATGTTTGTTTCCCTCTGCTTCCAAACAGCACTGTCATCCATGACCCACTGTACCTCCAAAGGATACATATACATCATTGCTTCCATGAACGCTTCTGGCAAAAACACCATATTCCCTAGGAGACAGGGCAGGAGGGGAGCCCTGGGATTGGAAATGGCAGCAGAGCCCCTGGCTATGACATCAGGCCTCTTAAACTGATGGCTGGGATGCTATTAACAAGAGTGCTTTGTTTCTTAATGGACCTCTGGGATCCTCAGTGCACCCTCAATGTGAATAGGCAGGCATTAGTCCTCCCCCAACTCTCCATCCCCTCCTCTTTTTTATTTTTTTATTCCCTCTTCTAGCTATGCCTAGATAAATCATCTCTGAAAAGCAGTGGCAGAATCAGTGTTACTATTCTGCCTCCCAGCTCAGAATGGGAAATATTCAAAGGATCTTGCAGGGAATCATATCATCCCATCTAGTTATCAGGACTCACTTGCAGTAGTGGTGACTCATCTAGACATAACACCAAGATCCCATCCATAAAGCATCTCTTGGCATCTTGAATAATAATTTGCATCTTGCAACACAATTCCCACATACAAATAGTTTGTAATCCACATACTAGTATCTCCCTGGATAATATACTTGCCAGTTTTGGTGATAATTATAAAAAACAAACAAACTACGTTACACAGAATAAGGGCTGATCCCACAGGTCTTCAGACAGTAGAACTTTCTCCATTGACTTTAGCGGGAGTTGGACAAAACCACAAGAGACAGAATCACTAAAAATAACTGCCTAGGAAATATGTCTTACAAGATAAAAACACTGCCAAAAATATCTAAAATTGCTAATTAATAATCCCAAGAAACCTCAATGGTGACAGATTTTCAATGAATTAATACATTCACCGTGCACCACAATTTGAGTGTTCCCATGGCTTCAAGAGAAAGTTAATTGTAGATTGATTCTATAATATTGTGAACTCAGCCATAAATTATTCATCCTTTCTCATATAGCTCTACATCCCATCTGCAAGTTATATGGAAATTACCCCCTGGCTCAGATTCCACTTAATATAAATTGGCATAGCAACAGTGAATTCAGTTATTTTGTCTTTAGCATGCACTTAGCAGTAGGCTGAAGAAATTCTACTTTGTAGTATCTTTAATAACTGATCAGATCCCGTGGACTGCATTTAGATACATGTATGTAGCAGCAACACCTGAATAAACTCTCATCTATCAGAACAGAAAGTGCTGTACCAAATAGTATAGAGAAATAATCAGTACTCCAGTGCAACACATAAGAAAAAAATGTCTTCTATCATTTTTTTTTAATTAAAGGCATTGTTTTTATTCCAGTCATTTAGGTCCAAGCATCCCAACCATCTGCAGAGATGTGTGTCCTTTCTATCATTTCATTCAAGCTTTTCTCAAAGAAATCAGACCAAGGAGACAGTTCAGAAGACAAAAATGAAATTGAAAAAACTCCATACTTTAAAGTGCCGTTTTCCTTAATCTGTAAAATGATCATTAAGGTGCAATCCAGAGAAATCGAGAAGTCCACTGAATGAGTCACCTACATTCAGAAATAAGTTCAACTGCACAGTATTGCTACTTGAATACCTAAGCTGTTCTAAAAATTTCTGAGGACGATCTCCTGCTTTCTTAGTATTAATTCCACACTTTAGCTTTTTATTGCATCTTAATATGTTCGAAATATATTTTAAACAAAGATATTTGAGAATCAGTTGTTTTAAATCATCACCTTTTAACTTTCACAGGTAGTTATGTGTTTAAGTATGTGTGGAAGTCACCACCCAAATTGCCACCCTTCCTTGATCCATTAAGAAAGCTCAAGTACAATAAAGTCCATAAAGAAATCATACAGCACCTTCTAATTTATGTTCTCTTTTGCTGGTGAGGACAAGTCCTACCATATTAGATATTTGTCCAGTGACAATTTAAGGGCAACAGAAAGTTAGAAAGTTATTTCCCTTTGCTCTCTTATCAGTTAGCATGTCTGATTTTATTTATGCTTGTCTTTTGTGATCGCCTGCTGTGCAGCACACAGCTTATCAGCTGACACAAAGACAAATGCATAATAAATATTCTACAACAGCACGAGAGGTTTGCTAAATATAAATATAAATAAACTGCCGGGTCAGACTTCTACCCTTTTCCCTAAGGGTAGGTACAGTTGTCTTCTCACATCTCTCAAATTGCAGTGCCATCTCAAATGCTACTAGCAATGAGTAATTAGTTTATTTCTCAGGCACCTTGAGTAACTGGGTGATCTATAAGGTATCAAGAGAAAAAAAAAAGATGGCAATATTTCCTATACAGAGCTATTTTAAAATCAGCAACTTGAGTTCTCGTATTTAATAAATTGTTTGTAATGTTTTAATCTGCTTCATATATCTGTAATATTTTTAATAAGCAGTTGCTCCAGGCATGAAAGAGAGCTGGCTTGGGAAAACCCACAAGCATCTCATATGCAGTATTTAATTCAAGTTGGAGGCATGAGGTCCAGATCAATGTAGTGATGTCTGGGAGGGGAGTTGTCCAATTCCAATGGAAAAACAAACAAAAAAAGAAAAATATCATAAATGGATATTAATATTCTTGTTTCCTTATTTGTCTCATTAAAATGGTCAGTGAACACTGCCTGAAAAGTTGAACTCCTCAGTTTAAAGTTCTTAAAAGTGTTTTTTTTCTTTCCCTAATGGCCAGCAATGAACACCTGTCTCTGCCCTTTGGACATGGGGGAAACAGTAGAAGGAAAAAAGCTTCAGTTACAGAATTTTAAATGTTTTCTCCTTTCACTTTTGCAGCTTTCCCATTTCTTCCTTTCTTTTTCCATATAGCCTTAACAAATATGAAGAGAAAAGGCTGTCTTCTCTCTGACTGTTACTAATAGATGAAATCTGATTTTGATAAACAAGTACATTCAGTATATTTTGTACATGGCTGAAACAAAACCATCCAATATCCTCTCAATGGATTAAATTTTCTTATCAGTTGTTGCGTTTGTACTTTGCAATGGAGCACATGATTATTCAAATACTTGGACAGCGATATCAGTTACATCACCGGGCTAACCTCAAAGACACCATTTTCCAAAAAAACAGTTTGAAATTAAAATGTATTTTTATCATTAGCTTGTGTTACATTGACACAAACTTTATTTTTCTACAGTTCACTGAATGTGACAAGACAGAAGAAAAGACCCCCTGGGGCGTGAAGTACCTCTCAGTAGAGAAGAGGGTACTGCTTAGCTTTCTCTAGATAACCACCATTTGAGATAGCTCTGGATGGGTTCAGGGATATGTGAGAACACATTGCCTCTTGTGAAAGAGGCAACAGAACCTCCAAGTGTGCTTTGGATGGATAGCTGTCAGCAGAAGATGAAGAATGAGCACTCTACTTAACGTCACCTCTGCTTGGGCATCTCAGAAGGAGCAGAAAGGACCTTAAAATTAGTGAGACAATAAGACCCTCAAAATTCTGGGTGCTTGTCCATGGATCCTTCAAGACCTCTGAAAGGGATTTTTAAACTATAAGGGATTAACACTTCAGTGCATCAGTGCAGGCACTTCAAAACGGGAAGATACTCGACTCTCTGTCCTGTTTCAAGACATCTAAAATATCCTCCCCACCCAAAATTATGGGCTGTGCATTTTTAAATTGGAAGATCTGAAACATATTACACTGCAAAAGTTTCCATATTAATTAACAAACAAGGCATTTTTCACTACCTGTTCAAACTAGTATTGGCGTTTGGCTTTAGCAGACTCAGCTCATTCTCTACTTGCAGATCACCAAATCTATACTGATGTCTTCAGCTAAGGGTACAGAATTCCATACTGTGTAGCTAGTTAATTTCACTAGTTCAGGAGAGTGATAATTCAGTAGGCATTAACAAGTAGTGCAAAATGACAGTAGTATGGCTATTAACTTCAAATTATTCACTCAGAAGACAAACAACTGAAATGACACTTATGTTCATGAACTCTGTGGACAAAAATGGACAAAACATTAAAATTCTATCCTTTGCAGCCAAAGGACCTGACTCAGGCAAACAGATCTTCTCACAGTTCTTTATGCTTTTGAACATTATGACTTAAGGCCTAAAACTATGGCTCATACTTCATTTTCCTAATCTAAGACAGATTTAAGAATTCTTTAAGCACTCTCTTGATATAAGGCTTGAATTTCCTGTACTATTTTCTCGTGTTCGTTTTGCATCATACTGTTACAAAATCATTCTCAAAAATCCTGGCTACCTTTTATAAAAATACATCAGATAGTAACGTTTTCACAGAGACCACATAGCTGCGCTCCCTATTTCTGTGGGGAGTACAGAATAAACATACGACAGTGTCTGGATCCATGACAGTCTCTGTGAAGTCATCTAATCTGGCAAAGGAAGTTCACAGAACCAGATATAACCATAATGTAATTTCCTGACAAAAATCTGTTTTATGCATTTCCTCCTGAGATGCAGGTATATTTCTACTCAGAAGACATCTGACACTGTAAGATCCTTTGTAGTACACCTATCAAAGCTAAACTGTAATCTCCTAACAGAATTTGCTCTGCAGTTTGTCTACAAACAAGACACTGTCAGCACTTTTTTTTTTTTCAC
>PPHD01007094.1:10872-23551 GCA_002909625.1 Bambusicola thoracicus
ACAAACTGCTCACCACGAGAGTTTTAGAATTTGACTGTTGTAAATTGCTTCCCTTAGAAAAATGCATGGGCAGAAGAAGATCTATTGTACTATTCTTAAATGAGTAATGAAAGTTCACAAAAACATTGGGTTTTCATTACATTTCCAGTGCCAAAATTGTTTTTGTTTCTTCTACAAAGACAAAAGCAAACTCTCATTTAAAATGATGTCCCTCAGCTTAAATTTTCACTCTGAATCTCCAGTTCTGCCTTTGGTGGTCTTCTCTTTTATGAAAATTACATATTTCCTATACTGATAGCTTCAGAGTTTAACTTGATGGGAAACCCACATAGGAAGTGGAGCAGAATAAGGAATATATGAGAGAATCTGAGGAAGAGCTGAAAAATGGTAGTACAAAGAGTACTGCAGAATGAGAAGGATCCTTCACTGAAGAGGAGCTGGGCTGGCAGCTGCCGGGAGAAGGACCTTGCAGGCTTTGGAAATGTAAAGGATTTCCTTTAGAGGAAGAGCACAAGTTCACCATGGTGCCCTGTGGTCTCAGATTCCTTCATGCAGAACACCTTTACTACACAGATTCCCGGTGGGGGAATCAACTCTTCTGTATACCCTCATTTCTAGCCTGCACAGTCCTCTGGTCCCCATCGCCATATGGACCATAAGACCAAGATGATGTCTGCAGAACTTCCATAGATACAATTGTTTGTTATAGCACTAACATGTAATGCTTGATAGCAGAACTATACTGAATTCCTCCGGTAATAATGACCTTTTTTTTTTTTTTTTTTCCCCCACAGAACTTCAGAATGGAAATTGGTTTAAACAAAGCACAAAGGGAAGTCCTGGCTTCCCTTAATACTAAAATCATTTATCTGAGCATCTTGTGGCAGCTTTGGCATTTACATGGTTTATGCAAATTATACAAACACATAAAAATAGCTAATGATTTATGCAGAGTAAGCATTCCTTCGCAAGATTAGAAGCAGCATGTATGATCTGCCACTTGGGGACTTATTCCCTCTTTCTGCATTTTATTACTTTGTTAACAAATGCTGAATTCTTCATAATTAAACTATCCATTTAAGTTCTAAAGTATTTGACCATGTCAAGATTTGCTGCAATTCCTCCCTGATTATCAGATTAGTAAAGTGGGAAGGTACTTTTAGCAAACGAATGGGATAATGAAAAAAAAATAAGAAAAAACACCTGTAAGGAAAAACACAATCATGCATTATCTCTACATTTGAGCGCTACTATGCAGAGAACTGGCCTGAAGCAGGTCATCTATCTATTGAGGAGTCACTCATCTAGTAATATTTTGAAAGGTGTAAGTTTTCTACGAATTCTCCTTTAGTAATTATTAACCTGAAAAATGTGATTAAATAGTACACAAAACATGTACTGTGTTGTTTTTCATGAGAACACAGAAGTAATTTCCAGGTCTGAATCTCACCACAGGCAATTAATAAGCATTGCCCCCTGGGAAAAATCTATATTACTTCAAAAATATGAAGATTTCCCTTGGGCTATATAGGTAATAAAGGAAATAGGCTTTTTCTTTTTTTCTGTTTAACAGACTATGTTCAACACACTTCACAGTTTTTTTCACATGACATTTAGATGAAGCCAGTATTAGTTACATGGCAGCCTGATAACAGCCAACACACACTTTCCCTAGCAAGGAACAAATCCCATTCTGTGTACCTCTGATCAATATCCAGGAAAATAAATTTACCACTGTTCTCTCTTCTCTTCAGAGCTTCTTCCATGCTTGTCATTATTGGTCTAATTTACTTATAAGGCTGGTACAGGATGGAAGGATGTGCCAAGTTTGCTGGTTTGCAGTGGCTTTGTTTGAAATTCTCTCAAAATAAAGCTGACACAATAAGTAAATCTGCCTCTTCCCTATAAAATCCAGACTGTCTCTCTGGCTCTTTTCTCTCAGCTTTACATAGACCGCGCTCAATCAGAAAAGCAGTGAGTAAACGCATCTGCCTTTTCAGTGCCATGGTCACTGCAGCTTTCTATGATCCTATGACAAAGAGAGCTGATAGTAGCTGTGGAAACCAAGGGGTCTCAGGCCAGCTGTGTCTTGGGATTCCCATTAAGCACCTGAGCCTGCCAGGAATGGAGAGCAAAGAGACGAGGCATGACAGGTCTGAGCAGGCCGCAGGACCTGCCTCAGGGGTGGTGGTCAAGCACTGGGGAAAGCAGGATGGGAGCAGAAAAAGAAGTACAGGAACTCCCCCAACCCTGCAGAACTTCAGCTAGCAGCAACAAAATATATTGTTCTTGACAGTGCTCTGACATGAAAATACTGTAAAACTGGACAAAATATAACTAACAGAATTGAAAGACCTTCTTTCAGCCCATGGCTTAGTGAAGGAAGCAAGTACAGTGAATTTCTGCAATTTTAATCTTCTATAGTCATCAGGGACATCTAGAGATTCCACAAGCAAAAGCCATCCAGTCTCCCTGCTCACAACCAATTTTCCTCTTGATGTATTTCTCAGTGCCTCTGAAGGCTGCTGTCAGTAACATATCCCTCTGCTACCAGCAGCCTTTCAGAAGCTGTACTGCACTGATCTACCACCTGACAGAAAACACTCTTATGGGCAACTCCATTACCAGTATACACTCATCTCAAAGACAACTGCACCTCTTCCATATCCGATTTCTCACGACAGAAAGTGTTGTGCCGAGCCCTTCCTTTTTCATTGAAGTTGTGTTTATCACCCCTTTTCTTTCAATTGGCTGGGTTGACAGAGGCAAGTTTTCCCTAAAGAATGCCCTGTAGCCTTTGGCGATGAGTACCCTCCTTTGACTCAGTTAGGAGAACAAGTAGGAAATACTCCGTTTTCCACATTCAGCAAAATCAAATCAAATCAAATAAAAGCTAAAAAAAACCAAACCAAAACAAACAAGAAAACAACATCAGGAGTTTAACTATGTCTTTAAAATATTGATCTAACTTTGAAAGTTGAAGCAGTAAATTAAAAGATGTATCTTTCAGAATTAGGTGAAGGATGTTCATAAACTATCAGATCTCTGTGTATAACTTCACACTCTTATTGTTGTTTAAGTGAGAAAATTAAATGTGAACGCCATTTCATGTGAATGTCTCTGGGCATTATTAAGATTCATATTTATTAACTGTCATGCTGCTTCATAAATAATCGATCTGAACAAGGTAGTAAATGCCTATTGCTTTTATAATAGAGAAAATACTTTGCATTACCAGTGTTTCAACAGGAACTGAATTTTCCTCTAGATATAAAGCCATGGGTTAAATACTTCTGCAATTTCCAGTGGCACCACCCATACTCACCCTTACTTTGGCACCAACAAAAATAACCCTGATTAAATCAATCAGTGTCTTCAGCTTCTGTGTGTGCTCATTATCAATCCTCTAACATTGTATCTTCCAAAGATTTATTTAAGTTAAGTACAATAATTGCAGGCACTGGTTCATTAGCAACTGTGATCAACACGGGTTATCAAAAGCATTTTTCATGCATAACAAATACAGCAAATTACCAAAACAATAAAAGAAGTATCTATGATCTACAGCAGGTCTATCTACATGATTTCATATTCAATGAACATAATTAGAAGAAGACTTAATTTTCCACCTTATATTTCCAAGGGAGACCAGAGATACTTTGAGCTTCCTGCAGAAAACTTGTGCCCTGACTGGCGAAATGTCAGGTGAAATAAGTCTATGCAAAGCAGAAAGTGTTATTTTAGATGTGATACACTCCCTTTAGAAATCTTGCTAATTACACACAGACTGTGTAATTACAGATATTCATGAATTATACTTCACTAGAATGACAAAGTGTCAGCATTGGTGAGACATTTAATACACTTAATATTAAATGAACATTACACGAGTATACTTTTAGGACCATAATCAGTTGAACAACGAGTGCAGGGGACATTTAAGGTACACAGTATCAACATAGTTCCATTCCATCTCCCCAGGATTAAAATAACTCAGTATTTAATGCATTTTCTCATCTCTGGGAGAAGATATCCTGTGACGTTTTCATATTTTCTTTTGACAGGGAAATATTAAGGTTGACATTAGATCTCTACCAGAAGCTTTCACTGTCTTGTACTTTCTTACTTCTTTTCTTTCTTTTCCTATGAAGTGCAATTCACATTAAGACTGACACACTTCATTGTCTAAGGGAATTGTCTAAGTGTACACTGTAAGAACCCTTCAATTTTAACCAACTCACCTGCGCCTTCTGATAGCTCTAAGCAGAACAAATGCAAAGAAGACGTCCTTTCCTAATTTGAGGAAAAAAGTACTTACCTGTGGAAAACAAGAATAATAAATAATTCTGGGGGAAGCCCTGCCTTTATAGGAATCTGTGGCAAAAAAAATCAACGACTTGAACATACAACATCTCCTCATGTAACATTCAATGCAACCTCTCCTCATGTAACATTCACTGGATGGCTATTGAAATGCTGTCCACTCACGTGAAAATTTAGAAGACTGGATGGTTTCATATTTGCCTTTCATTTCTAATTTGAGTAACCACAATAAATGTATGGAATTGAGCTATCCAACATTCCTCTCATCAGAGCAGTTGTATATCCCTCAACAGCTTTGGGACTGATCATTTTTAGCCAATGTCTTGACCCATTTTTTTCCCACTACACTGCTTCAAGAAACAGGAAGCAGTCTCTGAACACAGACCCTTTCATCAAACCTAAATATCTGACTACAACAAGAAGACATGGGAACACAGCAGAAACTAGTGGGAATCCTCACCCTGACAGTGTTAATCCTTTTTAATATTCTACTTCACACCAGAGAGGATTTAATTATTTCATAAATGGCTCTAGGGCCCTTGAATGAGCAAACCTGCGTAACAGACCAGACATTTGTTTGAAAGAGCCCTTGTAATAAATATTGATCTATCGTATCAGTAGATCATTCTGGAAATGCAGCCATCTCTCCTTGCCTAATTAAACTGCGCTAATACAAAAGTGTGGGCCAAGCCCATACAGCACAGCAGATCTGCCGGAGTGTGAAAATGCCTGGAAGCCACGGGCCTCTTGGAAGATATGCGCTCGAGCCCGCCTGCATGCTAATGAACTCCACCAGATCATAATCCACACAGATGGAATTCAAATTGCCTTCCACGATTCCAGCCCTACAGTCTTCTCATTAACCCTGTGCCATGAGATAAGCAGCCATGAGGAGGCGGGGACGGCACTGCAGAGGTGACAAAAGGCAAGGACCCCTGCTTGCCACTTCTCTTCCTCCAGGATTTGAAGGCTGTGTCAGTCATTAAGCCAAGCTCTGAGAGGTAATCAAAATGTCATTTATTTCATCCTCCCATGGCATTTTAACCTTACCTGGTAAGCATTTCTGGATTTGGGAGTGGCAAGAACGTTTCAGTAATCAAAGCGTACACATTGCCATGGACACGTGGCACCACTTAAAAGCAGTACACTTCTACTTGACATGAAGCTTTGTTAGCGATGGCACAGTATTTCACCATCTTGGATTACACTTTGAACAAACATCCAGCTTCCTACAGGAGTTTAGTTTTAGTGGAAGTCGGGTAATTTATTGCCAGCTCCAGCAATGCCAAAACTAGCAAGGATTTTTCTTTCACGTGGTGCCACAGCAACTCAGCAGTACTGCCTTTCATTCTGTGTGCAACCCTGTGATAAAATACAGATCAGCTCTCTACTGCCAGTTCCTTCAAACCATCTATGATAGGCTCTACATGCTGCAATTATTCAAAAGTACTCCAATGATACCCTAATAAAAAGCTGGGTAAACATAGAGGGATTCTTTGGTTGTCAATAAAATTACAAAGAATTTACACTTACTAGGAACAGAATTTGCTAAAGCGATGTAGTAATAGCAATTTAAGACAAACTGATGGCTGTGTTTGTTTTCTAAGTGGTAACAGACACCTGCTCCCTGAAAGCATTCAAAGCCCTGCCATGTTGCCCACAGCTAAATCAGCTGGGGGAACATGTATAGGATGTCCATCAGTATTTGCATATATTGGAAGGTTTTGCTCATGCAGATGGATGCAGGTGTTCAATTTTATTAAGTGGTCTTCTTTTTTTTTTTATTGCTCCTTTACAAAAAATCCAGGACCAAAATCTGAAGGAGTTAAATTGGTGAATGGCTAATCTCAGCTTTTCATCTTTTGTGTTATTTTCAAGGCAAGTTGAGTGATCCCTGTAGTGATTACTTTCTAACATCTGGCTGGTGGCTTATTTGAAGAGAGATGGTGGCCTCATTTTGAATTCTAATGAAGACCATGCTGCATAAATCACTGACATGAGACTCCCTACTGGCACACTTGGCAGAGCAGTCCTTGATGGGAAACTGAAGCAAGACAAAAAGAATTAAGCGTCATTAAATCTCTGCAACTGAATAATCCAGATCAAGGCTTTTCCGCAACAATTGAGCATCATAGCCTTTACGCTATGGAGGGACAAAGTTAAGAACTAAGTTCTGTTATCTCTTAATTTAGGAAATACAGCATTCTGCAGTCACTTAGAGACGTTTCTTTTCCCCCATTCCTGAGAAATGCAAAAATCCCTCACTGGGATTTAACTTGTACGAATGAGTATTTTTAGACAGACAATACTGAAGTGCTTTGTCAAACTACATGCTACTGTATTTCTCTGTTCCTAACAGACAGTCACACCACAGACTGAGACAGGAAAAAAACTGAGATGTACTAAACTTGACAAGTGAGTCAGAGTCTACTTGCCTAGGTCTCAGGTCTGTTATTTCATGTCAAGCTTTAAATTCAGCACCAGAGAGGAGGTATTACTATGTCTTGGTGTGATTATTGTATTTCACTTTCAAAAGAAAGGAAGCTCACATCCACTGGAAGCAACTTGACAGTACATGGAATGCATCATATGTAAGGCTAATTCAACAAGTATTTCCTCAGATATATCTGAAGCATGCACTAATTTATGCACAAATACAACCACATGTACTGTGGTCTTGCTTTTTTCCTTACTGGTTGTACAGAGTTAATGCAACAGTAAGCATTTTCATAAATGATCGCTACCTGTGGTCCTCATACTGTGAGAGCTACCATGCTGACTACGAGAGACCTGAAGTTTGCTGAGCTTGTTTGGCACTGAGGGACACGTCCTTCACAGTTAACAGATCTCAGTTGTATGAAACTTGAACTCCAAGCAAAATCTCAGAGAAAGCAGAAACATATGTATCATATTAGGTACTATGACCTAAAAACTGCAGACAAGTATTCCTACTGAGGTTAGAACATGCTTGCTTGCGGAGCTGCAACAAGTATGGGCATTGAGAATGCCATCTACTGGCAAAAAGGCATGACTGAGCATTAATTCCACAACAGGCAATTTCCAAAAAAGGGAAAGGGTAAAGGAAACATGATGCAGGTTGCTAGTATGTTGTTTTTATTAATTGCTCATTAAATGTTTTTTTTTTTTAATTCCATAGTTGTAACTTCATTATACAATGCTGACTTCTGTGTAGAAAATCTGGTTGAAATGAGTTCTGCACCTGAAGGCTATTATTACAAGAAGTATTATTACAGAAGAAAAGATAATGTTTGAAAACAGCAATTTAAAAGATATGAGAGTATGATAAAATATGAGTAGAGCTGCAAGACCGATATTTCTTTTACTTTCCTGTGATTCCTCTTATTTCAGAGGATCTCAAAAATGAGTCCCAAGAGTTCTTTAAATATTTGGTTGAAACACTGAGTTTAAGCTTTTCACTTTAAAATCTGTAACAGTGTCAAACTCAGCAGTGAATCTCTTTGTCATTAGGCTGCCAGATCTAGCAACACTAATTCCAAGCTTTACACAGCCAAAGCATGATTTGATAGCAAACATCCCAGTGGAGAGTATCTGCCCTATTAACTCCACTTACAAAGCAATAACTATTGTCATAGTTCTATGGCAAGGCAGATCCACTTAATCTACATCTCTGCATTATCCATTTTCCTTCCATCCATCCAGATGAGTTGTCTGTTTTATTCAGTCCACACCTCGCCAACAGCCAATTTACCTAGAGCATCCAATGACAAACAGCTGGTCTCACATCAAGATGCTATATCTCTGATGCATCTCTGCAAATAAGCAGCAGATGTGGAGTAGTATGGGAAGTAAAATTTGATGAAGTTTAAAAAGGACTTTGGTCTAAATCTAATCTGATCACTGCCCAGACTAAGAATCTCTGACAGATACAGCAATCTGCTCAAAGGGAAAATCAAAGAAGCTGGAACTGCCAGAAGAAGGCAAGAGTAGAAGGATGAAAAATAACAAAGCATCATTTGTAAGCAGAGAGATTTCTGACCACAGTTTTTTCTAAACACTTAAAACAAAACAAAGGAATGAATTTATTGCTATCTATGATGTGGCTTCAAGGAGAGAGCAAGCTTGGAAGCCCTAGTTCTAGCTATGTGTAATTTGCATTTTACGACCGTATCACCTTGAGTTACTGTGACATACAGGAAGACTGGAGGTAGAACTGCAGTGGGGAAAGGAAGAAGAGTGAGTGTCATCTAGGGTAAACATTAGCTTCACTCTCACCTTGAAAACATCCGCAAATATCCAAACTCAGCATTTCATTCAAGAAAAGAAGGGCATCGGATGCAATTTTTAGAACAAGCTGAAGAAATAACAAAATGAAACAGGAAAATGGAAAAAAGCTTTGGATGCAAATGTCATCAAATATGTCTCTGATCTATACTCTGTCTATGCAAAAACTGCCATTGCAGAGGAAAAACTGTCTCTAAAGCACAGCAGTAGGGCTCTACCAACACAGTGCTGTAGCAAAACTGAATAGAGGATGATCCCTCCTGCAGGTCTTTTGAGAGTCTCATCCATCACTGATGTAATCACTCAGTTCCCAGAGAGTGGAGTCTGTGGCTGTGCATGCACAGCACTGCCCTGTCCTAGCTGGAGGCAATAGCTCACCAGCACCAGGTAAAGTAGCTCTGCAGGACTGCCCTGCACCCCACCACACTTTCACTTCTGACTGTGAAAAAATTATTTTGGAGTGGTCCCTTCTTTTAAAGTCATCTCTGCTTTTTTTCTGACCACAGGTGGAGACAGGAAGGGAGAAAGAGTTATCATGCCAAACTGAACACTGCTCTAGGCTGGAAGCACCAGGTTATGACCTCCCTGGAAACAGCCAGCACTGTGTTTGTCTCTCAGAGTATCTAGAATGGCCTGAAAAGCATCGGAGGAGGCAGGCAATTTCACAGATGACCAGCTGTCTCCAACAGCAGCAGAAAAAAGCACTCAAGTTTGGAAGAGACTGAAAGTTAGAAAAGCATCAGTTCTGCAAATCAATAACATGCAAAACTGAAAAACAGTGATCTAAAAAATAACACTCTATACAATATTTAGTCCAGATTCTATGCAAGAAACTGTGTTTTTTTTTAGCTTGGAATCTGCTTTCAGTTTAAGTCAATTTAATTACAAGGTGTGTGCACAGGCCAAGAAACAATCCAGAGGCTAAAACCATACCATTTTTGGTACATATGTCTCTAATGTATGATTGTATTATACTGTTCTATGGACCACAGAGTAAGCCTACAGTTCAAGGAAATCAAAAGGCTTCACATCTCCTCCTTCCCATGATTACCACCAATAAATGGAGGACACAAATCCATTAACATATAGGTTTCTTCCCCACTGTAGAAAGGCAATAGCTCCTCCCAGCAAATTAATACAATCTGATTCTCCTGTTCTACATGAAGGAAGAATGTCACAAAGGTCTCCTTCCACATGGTAATCTCCTCCTTGACATGCAATGACATTATCCCACAGAAGCTGGAGACAAATTGTAATTTCTGCTGTAATTATAGCCCTTAGAAGGTATACAGGGTTGTTAGGTGCAGAGCAACTGTTCCTACCAGGAATAGTTGAGTCTCCCAGGGACTCTTCAGGGATACAATTGGTGCAGCCAAACTATGCAGCTGAGACAGTGCTGTGATTAAAGGAGCCCATCCTTACTTTTTAAGAGTCAAATACACCAGCCCCAATTGGATTTCTTTTGGTGACATCTGTGTTTCCATATACTTTGTTGAAAGATGATCTGCTTTTCATTTGATCCAGCAAATCACATTGTAGGACACAATAAAAAATAAGCAAAAATTTCAAGCTTTTATATGGATAGTGGATCGAAATGTACGAAAGGTATTCTGTAATGTAATTATTGAAATGTAGAAAAATTAAAACTTACTAACTTGTTAGGAAATGTTAAATGTACCAAAATCTAACTAGCATTGAAAAAGATGTAAATCTTCCAAGTCTAAGGAACTTCCAGAATCTAAGCTTTGCAGCTAGTAATTATAAATTTAAAAAATCCAACAACACGAGACAATTCTGACTAATGACATTAAATTAGTAGCCTGCTACAAGCATTAAATCCTACCAGAGATATTCCTGGGAGCACTGCCTTCTGTATCCATTTGAAGTCCTGTTCATACACAAAATAATTTTGCATTTTGCACTTTTTCTGCTTGCCTAAACTCTATGCACAACCTGGAAGACTGAGAAAACTGCAAGAGATTATATAATCTGAATGGCCATAACACCCATGGCAGGAGGTGCCCTGGTAGAGATCTTTTAGTGGTGGCTCTTTTTAAGACCCTGTCAGATGGAATCCCACATTTGTTTTCCAGAAGCCCAACAACAGTCCCACCAAAAAAACATGACTTGAACATGAAAACATAAAAGCAGTGTTTGTATTTTTTCCTATTTTAATACTTTTCTAGTCCATCTTGTCTGTCCAGTGTTGCCAGGTCAGTTTTCATGGTGCTGATTTTCTCACACTTAAAGTAATCCAGGAAATGTCAGTCCTTCCATCATAGTCTTTTGAAAGGATTCACACACAAACAAATATTAAAAGACAACCCATTTTTGGAAAAATAGGAATGACTTTAACTAGTCCATCTAGTTGAGAAGGACTTAACTTTCTTCTCAGCAGCATGTATGGTACTGTGTTCTGGAACTGTGCCTGGAACACTGCTGATAACACACAAATGATTTGGCTGAGGCTGGACAGCACTTGCACAGTGTCAAAGCTTTCTTTTTCCTACTGTACCCAACAGTGGTTGAGGGGTGGCAAGAACTTTGGAAACAAGGCTGGAACAGCTGACTCTTACTGAGCAAACACATACTATATAACTAATGCTCTGCAATAAAAGTTGGGGTCAAGAAAGTGGTGTAGATTTCAGCCTCCAAGGTGGTCCATTGCTTAAAGACTGGCTGGCCTATGTGATATGCCTGTGTGTATGCCTATTTGATACTGTGAGCGACTTCCTTCACTTTGCCTCTTTTCCTCTCACCACCCTCTTCTTTACCTATTAAGCTGTCTTTATCCAAATCCATGAGTTTTATTGCTTTTGCTCTTTCTGGTCTCTCCTGGGAGGGGCACGGATGGAGAAGGCAAGTGAGCAGCTGTGGGTGCTTGGCTGCTGGCCAGATCAACCCACCACAAACAGCTCATAAGAGCTTTATTTGTGCCCCCAGACGGAGGAGCCAAAGCTGGGACCAATCTTCTTTGTCATAACATTGGAGTAACTTCCAGAGGGGACTTAAATTCCAGCTGGAAGTCTCTGTAGCACATTAGCATCACTCAGAGACCACAAAGCCTGAGATTATGCCACTAAAAATATGGTTTGCCTCCTTGGAAGGATTTTTGCTGTGTTGGAATTTTTGTTTGTTTTGTTTTGCTATTAAATAATACTCTATGCTTCCCACTTGCAGTTACAGGGAAGACAGACTGACAGACACAAGAGAATGACTCAGCTGACCATTACAGAGAAGCTCTCAACTACCAAAGCATATAAAGTTGCTGCATCAAAAGAATACTGAAATCCACATCAATTCACTTCTACAAGCAGTGCTTGGTTATTATGTTTATTATTTTTTAACTTAAGTTGCCTTATATCAGCAACTAGATTTGAATTATAAAAGACATACTCCAACCAGCAAAATATCCAGGAATCAGAAGAATCATGTCCTCACTTACATGTGAGCCTACGATGCACACACAGAACCCACACACAGTCTGTGAGCACAGAACATCAGAAATATGGACTTCTCTGCTTGAATCCAGAAGCACTTTGCAACCAATACCCATCATATCTTTGATGGAAACATAGAAGGGTTGGTGCAAATACATGGCTGTCCGCTACAGAAATACCCACCTTTCTATTCATGACTTTTACCATCTAATGCACATATTATCTCCATTTAATCACATGGCTGTGGGGTACTGCAGACTGCTCCTGACTGACTACAGGCAGGAGGAGCACATGGACCTGTGGCCAGCAGCACAGCATCTCTTGCCTTGACTTCTGCCTTTGTCTCTACAGGGTGAGTTAGGGGTGGAGCTCTTCATGCAGTATCCCACTGCAGTACTTCTCATGCAAGAATAGGCAAGAGGGACTGATAATGTGCACCCCATTCCACTAAGCATGGAGACAAGGAGTCTCTAAACTCTTCCTCCCAATGCAGGCTGGGTTTAGTCTTACTGAGGAACACAGTGGTAAGAAACTCAATGAAAATAAAGGACTTTTTTAATCAGACAATCACCAGAAGTTAATATTTGCCTTTTCTCCATTTTTATGACACACAGTTTGGTGGTTGTTTGACCAAAAAAAAAAAAAAAAAAAAA
>PPHD01007095.1:11391-23550 GCA_002909625.1 Bambusicola thoracicus
AAGAACAATGAAAGAAAGAAAGAAAGAAAAGTAAAAATTAATGAAATCTGTCAAGAAAAATTACCATGATTCTAATTTTTTTTCTAAAAAGTCAGTGTAAATGTTCTTAAAATATCTCTATAGACATCACTTATTTCTCCCTCTCTTCCACGCGTATTGGAGATAACAAGTATTTCTACTTCCATTTATGTTTCTTTCCTTATAGTCCTGTATAATTTATAGAAGACACTGTTTTTAAAACAGCTGTTCTAGAGGAAATCTTTTGGCAGGAGACAGCAGGGTATCTCTGAATTAAAAACAGTCTATCTACTATTTTTTGGGCCATATGTGAAAAACATTCTGTGGAATCCAGGGTAGATGAAAGAGAAAGATCATGGAGAGTATTTAGTCATATCCACTTTGCATGTAAGCCTTCATAAATTTTCTCCTAAACAGCAGTTCTCTTCCATCTTACCTAATAATGAAGCCATGAAAAGATAACTTTTCTAACTGATGTTTTCTGTATGTTCTGCTTATCTGAAATACAGTTCTGTACTAGTTTTTTGTTCTAAGAGGAATAATTTCACTGCTCCATAAGTAGTTACTTTGTAAGTTAATTTTGATAAAATTTTCAACATCTTCTTTGTCCTTTACTTGAGACATAAATCTTTCAAATACTTATGGAAAATATTGCTAAACTATTTTGCATTGGGATAGCATAACATAGCCACAAGAAAACACAGTGTTCCTTTCCCCTTCTGAGCATGTAAAGAACAGTGATGATCATGAATTATGGAAGCATTCTGTAGTTCCTTCTTTAAGAACAACATATACTGAATTTACAAAGACCATGAAGCTGTACATCAGCCCCAGATATGGTTTAATAATCTTTGGAAGGGAACGTGAGGTTTAGCAACACCAGCTATTCAATTTCAAAAGGAAAGAAGCTTCACTATTTTGCATGCAGAAAGAGGTTGCCATTCTTGCATCTACCTCAATAAGGCTGCCATATGCATGTAAATGAAACAAATATATTTAAAAACTGAAATGTGTTGTTTTGACCTATCACTGTATGGTTTTAAATTTTGCTACCAGGAGAAGAACAATGATATTTATATATTTCATGTTAAATCCTGGAAATATATTGACTTAAATACTCAGAGGTAGAAAAATCGGAATGGAATGAAATAATTTGAAATTTAAATACATATTTTGATGTTTTTAAAATATTTCTACTTAAAAATATGTGCATTTGCATTTAGAAGATTGAAACTCTACCAAGTAATCTTTTTCAATAGAGAGAAAATTGTCAGCAGATCTGTTATTACAATATTGACAAAACATGCATTCAATCAAACTGAAAATAAAAAATGAGAGGATTATCTAAATAGAGGACCTGCAGAGGATATTCTCTGGGTACTGTCACAGACTAAGTCCTGACATATGAACCTAACACTTGACACCCTGGTCTGGGACATGCTGGCTGATTTGTTTCAGGACGTTTTCTCACTATTTCATGTTACATCATCTCAAATAACTGAAAGCATTGTAGCAAGCATAGAGCCCTGGACAGAATCTGTGACCTTCTTCCATGAATCTAGAAAATATGCTGATGCTATTGCTGCTCTATTTGTTGGTTTATGATGAAATGGGTTCCAAAAAACAGGTATCATAAACTGATATTGATTACCTGCTTATCAGTTTCCAAAGTAAGAAAGATTAAGTTGTTATGCAGAAGTCTATATTAGAGTGCCAACAGAATATTAAACATAGGTCATTTGAATATAATGCCTTCTATTTGTTTCCATGAAAACTACAGCAGGTACAAAGAGCACAATAAAAATTTTGGTTAAAATCATGGATTAAATTTTGGCACCACAAAAATATGAATATATACGTATATATGTAACACCACAGCTTTTCAGTAGAAAAAATAGAAAACTGTCACCAAAGAATCAATATTAAATGCCTATCACTGTATTATCATTTCAATTATAATAGTAATGTTACCATGAGAGTATGCTCATAATTTGACCATTGACAATGAGTCCATACAATGTTTTATTAAGACTGAAATGAATCAGGGTCTATGCTCTGTCATTATCACCACCCAAGAGTAGGGCTGTAGTAGGATTAGTGGACACAGCTAAGAACAGGGCTGCTGTGTTAGATATCAGTGAACATAAAGGAGCAATCAGATCCTTGGCCCTTCATTCTGTAAAGCACTACAAAATATGAGAAAAAGTATAGGTCTCTCTTCTTTTACATGCTTGAATTTAAATCATGGATAAATCTCAGATCCCAGCAAGATTCTACAAAACTTCAAAGCTCTCAGGCATATTCTTACTATTAGCCACAATAATAGAGCATCATTCATTACATTATTCCAGTACTTAAAACAAGTATGTGCTTAGTTAATTTGCTAGAGTACTCCGCAGCTCACCTTTTAGGGCCCATGATTAACAGCTTAAGTCATTCATTCTCCATACATCCTGAATGAAGTGAAAATGGAACTATATTCCTTTATCATTTGTTGATGACAGAAGATTGCAGAACTGGTATCCAAGCTTTTTTTCCTCAATAACCAGCAAATTCTTTTGCATTTTATGCACACCTCCTTCTCTTTTTTTCACCAGATATCTATGACTAAGTGATGGTTCATCCTCCAACAAAGCATAATTCCTCTTATCCTTAAATTTTCATCTTTGTTCATACTGGGTTCCTCATTATATTGGGTATTTTCAGTTGACTTTTAGACCTATCAGTGGCAGATTTAAGTATGATTATATTTTCATTCTTTTAAATATACATAATCTAAATGGCATTACTCGTTATATAAAGACAAGTATAATTCAGAGGAAAGTACAGAGGTGAACCAGTTGGTGAACTAATTATATCAGTAACAATGCATTAACTTTGTTAATAAACAGCATACAATTATCTGTTCTAACAGAGTTAAAAAACCAACCAACAAACAACAAAAAACAACAAACAAAAAAAAAACAAAACAGAACAAAAAAAAACCCTAAACTAAAAATAAACTCCAGCAAGAGGCAACAACTTTCTCTGTCTTAAGTCATTTCAAATATGAATTGGAAAATTATTCCAAGTTAGAGAGCAGGCAGCCCTATAGCAAAGAATACACTTAAAGACTACCTTCTTAACATTAAATTTCTATTATCAAGCCCACACGAACTACAGCTTTTCTTACTTAAGCAAACTGAATTATAAACACATATCCATCAACAATGAAAAAAACACATATTATTTCTGCTTTACTGGAACAGCACAGAGGGTATACTGAGATGTAACTTGGTGACAGATTAAATGCACTGGTGGCCTGATTTCCACTTCACCTATAAACATCAAACATCACAGGATGACATTACAACATCTCCTTTCATCAGTGCATGTTTATGAGAATATAAAAATTTGTTGCTTTTTTTTTCCTAATGTAATGTAGAAAATGTCATAGTCTACTCACAACTGTACAAAATTACATACTCTTGGATCTGAAAATGTAGCCAGAAGTTTCAGGCTAGTATAAGACCTAGTTTGTAATTTTACCTTAGTTGGTTTGAAGCATAAGTATTTTAGAATACTTCTTATACCTTCATTACAAACACATTGTGGAAGAAAAGAAATCACTAAAATAGATTAATTATATACAACATTTAAAATACACCCCTCTGAGCAAGTATACCTTAGCTTCATGAGTCTAAATACATTATATAATGTTAGTATACTATTACAATCATGTTAGACATGCAGACAAATATGCAAATGAGAGGTGAACTGTTTCAATCCTTAGTATTCATACAAAATTTCTGAGCAAAAAAGGGAGAGCAGAAATGAAGGGAAATATCCATTCATGACTGTCTTACAATGAGATTCTGTCATGAAAAACGACACTCAGTATATGCTCCTCATTCAAATGCACAATTTGAATTATACAATACACAAAGTGTATCTGCAAGTATTTATTCTCAGAAAGTAGTAGCTCATATTAAGGACTATAAGATATGTATATTATTGCAATGTTTGGAAAACTAGTTTCAAGATGAGTAGAAAAAATAATAATATTTTATAGACACACAAATATATAATGTATATATGTAAATAATTCAACATTGACATATCTCACCTAACTATAAAACTGAAGCATGAAAGTAGCAGTCTTTTTAGGACTCTGGTACTTTCTAGTGCATCAATCTATTAAACAGAAACATGGAAATAGAGCCATTATGTTCAAGAGTGCAGATGATGCTTGGATTAAAAGATAGACCAAATAAGGTTGAATGGTGCAACCTAAGTCAGGTTTTGACTGTTTACATGAACAGCATAGCAGATGGTGAAGATGTTTTGTTGTACAGAAAGATGCAAAATAATTAGACTTGGAGCAAGAAAACAAGCTATACAGTTTGTGGAGAATGGCCCAATAATTAGCACACTGATCAGGAAAACAAGCTGAATGTTATTACAGAAAATAATTTTAACCAGCAATACAGAGCACAGTAGCAGTAAAAAACAGGAAAACAAAACATCATCATGAATGTGGCAATTGACAGACTATAATAAAAGACAACATAATGTTGTTGCTATTAGGTGATATAGGAAATTCATATGTTATACTGACTACTTGGAAAGGAAAATCAGCATTTGAAGTAGGGGGAAAAAAAGTTGGTCAACAAGATGGTATTAAGCCTCAAATATACACATCTAAAAGAGTGTGTCTTCAGTATAAAATGTGTGAGAGAAATTATATGACAAAACCAGATGCAAGGGGAATTTTCCTTCTAGTCATATATTCCTGATTCCAGGTCTAAAAACTAAAGAAAATTCCATCTTTTGTAATCCACAAATTATACAAATGATCCTGTTGTCATGGTGGTACTAGTTAATCAATAGCTTCAAAATAGTGATTAAGATCTGAGAGAATTGCATTTTATCTCCTTGGAAAAAATAAGGTGTCCCAGCAAAATTTCCTAATCTATAAAAAGTCATTTGCCAACCTGGTTGATTCAAATTTCCTCATCCTACCACAAAGCACTGAAAGTTAATAACAAGCTATAGCTAAGTGTACAAAAATATTATGCTCACTTTATCCACAGTTAATGACCGCGAGACAAAGTAAATGATATTTAAATAAATGCAAAAGCATAGATATATCTAGCCCTTTAGTCTCCAAATGTTTTTAAGCTTCTATTCCTGTGTTAAAATAACTGTCATACAGAAGATATATACTAGTTACATTAGCAGCGTAATTAAAATAGTGCTTCTGGTCTGGCATTAATAAGAAGAGAGAATAATATGACTCAGAGATTAGGCTTAAATGAAATTCAGTATATCACTTTCAGTAATTCAGAAAGATAAATTTAACAGTGAAAATACAAATTCATCTAAAGGCAAGAATTCTTTATAAAGATGATCTGTATGTTCCACTGTTCTCATTTTTTTCTTCACTGTAAGACTGACTTTTTTTGGTCTCCTTGAGGACAAAGAAATCAGCTGCATTTAACAATAAGTTTTGATGATCCCAGCTGCACTGAAGGCTAGCTGAAGTGTTTCGCATCAAGACAAAATTTTCTCAAAATAAGTTTTTAAAAAGATATTAAGACATTGACCCCTTATCATCTGTTAGCTTCAACATTTGAAAGCCTTTTGTTTTTCTGCTCTATAGGAGTAGAAAAGTAAGATGACTTAAATACTTGTCTAGTTAAAAGAAATACAATAGTGCAGACTGTGTTGCCTTCACTAGCTCTACTGATAGTTCATTTCAGGTAAAGATTTGCTTTACGCATGCACATATTCTCAGTCAGATAAGAAAACGTTGGTGTGGAAGCTCCTTTTTACATTGCTTAGCAGGATGGAACCAACTTTCATTCTTAAAAGGCACAATTTTAATTGTCCTAAAAGGACGATCTTAGTGTGACCATTTTCACAAAAATAAGTATTTGTTAGTAACTCACTTTAGGATTTCTGAGGAACATAATGATATAGAGTCCAGAGCTGCTTTGCTTCAAAAATGGCAAAAACTCCTACAGTTGTGCACATAAACTTTTATTGTTTAATCTTTTTTAATCCCATGACATAAAAAAGCTGTACAGCTCAGACTCCTCCACTTTGTAATTGGTGCTGCATCTTAGGTTCTCAGAGCTAATAAATCTGTGTGTTCCAGAAAAGCTAAAAATCAAGGCAACTATATGGTGCATATGAACTCATAAGGGTTCATGTTCACTTGTATGGTGAATAAAACTAACACGAAAAGAAATAACAAAAAAGGTTATATTAATGTAAAATTTTTAGTTGAAGATATTATGTACTAGTTAGATTAAGCAATGTCTACTCGTACAGCAAGTTAATCAGAAAAACAAATAGGTTAAAAATACATGCAGCCTCTCATAGTAGCAGACTAAAAACATTCTAAGAGGTTTGAGTCAGTCAGAAATGAGTCCAGAGGCACTCAGTCACAAAATGACTTTTAGTCAAAAGTAGCTGAGTACTGCATCTGTTCTGAGAAGCCTTTTGCTGTACATCCTGTCAGCCACTAGATAACATCTTCAAGTATGAGTGAGGGGAGATGTGAAAACTGATAATAAAGAAGTTACAACAGAAAAACAGCAAAGTGGCTTTGTTGCTTCCAAACCTGGTCCAGTACCTAGAAAGGGGATCAACACCAAGCTGTGACTCTGCATAAGGAAATGAGGAGTGTCATGGATAAAACAGAGTGGGGATCACTAGGTTACTTCTGTTCATCATGTGGCATTTCATGATGTAATGTAAATGCCATTATCTGCCTTCAATGACTTTATATGCTTTGAAAGTGTCAACTTTAAGCTTCCATTTGGCCAAGTAATTTGATTACTTTTGATTAATTAAGAAAATCAGTGATTTTTTTTTTCAACTAGAAAAATCTACACTCAGCAGAGATTAAAAAAAAAACAACAACAAACAAAAGCAATATATCCTTGGATTATTTAAGATTAAGTGATGTAGAGTACATAGAAGTATACTTACTTGGTGCCTCAATCTAGTCAATAAATACATGGGAGTAAGAAAAAGTATCAGCTTGCAAATGGAAAAATAAAACAACACGGGTACATTCATCACATGCTTCATTTCCCATAAATAATTCAGTCTTCTGTAATTTTCCTTTCCAGAAAATTTATGGACTTAGTACATACACTTGCCACATGATTAGATTAATAGGAGATCGCTGTCTTCAGCTTCAAATTAATATTTTCAAATAATTAATTAAAATATTCATAAATTACCTTAAAAATACTATTTTTTTTAGGAACCTTCTGTGTCATTTCATAATACTAGCCTCACTAAACAATTCTTAAATGCATTTTTACAGTCATCTCTGCATAGATAAGCATTTAGACTACAACAGTAAGAATATCAGGGCCCTTTATTTAATCAGACAGGCAACAAATATTTACACTGTTTTGCCCTGAATTTAAGTGGTCAGTAAAAAAGAATATAAATTATTTATTAGTTTTAGACAATTTACTGTACTTTAAATTTCTTTTCCTCAGTGAGGCAAATCTAATCTATTTCAGAATCTCCAAGATAAAACAACTTAGTCAACAATAAGTTAAATTCAAAAACAGCATAAAAATTTGTATTTTTTCCTCTGGAATAGCAAATTTTTAATCATATCCTAACGCCCCCCTAGTCTCCCTTTTGATATACGTATGTGAATGAGAGCATACATTTATTATGACATCATAAATTTGTAGGAGGGAAATCAAAGTTGATTTTTGAGTATACTTCTCATGTTGTAAGAAAGTGAACAACAATGTTCTCAATTATTTTGAAGTATAATAATAATATTTTCGGAACTTAGTAGCCAGAACTAGAAAAGGAAAAATAAAGTCTTTGCAAACTATAGAGTGCACATTCATGGCTTGTTTTAATATTTTTAAATGTAATGTAGTAAGAATAGTATGTAGCTCTAAATATATCCAAAGTCTTTTGACGATTAAAAAAAATTATCAATCTACAGTTGATCCCTGCAACCAGTTCTGCATGTATCTCAAGCAATACATAGTCCAATTACTATAACTCTGAAAGACTATATCCTACAGTGTGTTTGGTCTGGTATTCTTAAGCGTAGGAAAAGAAACACGTGATGCATCTTCTGATGTAAGGAACATAATTTTGAGAATTAGTATTCATGAAGTTCTAGTCTCCCCAAAATATCAGGTAAGTAGTCTTGTAGAAGATCACTTAAAAAAAATATCCAGACAAGCCTTGCCAAACTCATAAAATTTTAGTTATTTTTCTTAGAACAGACTCCAGATGCCTAGAGCTGTTCTTTCAATAAATTTGCACAGTTTGAATATCAGTTCAGTTCCTCAGATCACAATAGTTTTTTTCAGACTTCTGGAATAATATACTTTTGTTTGCCTTATGTACCTGTTTAAACATGCTGATTCCATAAAACTAAAAGTTTATTTTCTGGTCAAATGTGTGTCTGTCACACTTTCTTAATTAGATCTGTTGATTTATTGCTAACAAAGATAAAATGTCTTGTTCCAGACACAGTTACTGGTTTTTGTAATCATTTGAAACTGGCACAGAAGTAATTTCACATAAGCTTCAAAGATGTCTTCTAATTCACTAGCTCTTCTACTTCCCTGTTAAACTTATTCCCATCACAAAAGTGAGTAGGCAAAGCATTTATATCTAAGTCAGTGAGAAAAATATGCAGACAATTTTTTTTTATACAGAATTGTAATGACTACTTCCATGGAACAAGTAGAATAGTGATAGTAAAACTCTACTGAGAAATTTCCCAAGTTTATTTGATGAACTTATCCTACTTCAGAATTTAATAAAACTAATTATTTTTTGGTGGGCATACTGTTAAAATTTTACTAAGGAAAAGAAAAAAGAAAGCCTTATTTCATATATAAACTGATAGCTACCGTTGCAGGTACCCTGAAACATTCCAGATTAATGATAGATAAATGTTGAAGGGACTGGGGAAATTGATCCTTGTCTAACAGCATCATAATAAGAAAAAAGAATTATCTTGTAATACATTTTATGTAAAATGCTTGCACTGTGATGCTTTCCTTACATTTAACCACATAAAAATAGGATATGGTCAATAAGCAAACTACGTAAATAACTTTCACTCTCTCTATTTATGCATATTTTTTAAGCTATTTCTTGAAATATTTGCAGAATAAATTACTTGACAAATCTATTTTTTTCACCGTTTGTCCTGATTTAGTTAACAGTAAGGGCCCTCAGCCAAATTCAGGATGTGAATAGCATTTAATTTCAACAACAATTCATTAAGAAGAAAACAAGAGCTCAAGAGTTTTACCAAGGTCTCACAACAAGATAGTGTAAGATACGTCTAATAGCCTTTTCCTCTCTGCCTTCTGGTTAGCTTTTTCTGGCCACCAGCAAGGACGGACTGGATGTGCAAACAAAATGCAATTCTAATAGCAACGTCTGGAAGAATCACATTTTGTCTTTCAATCACAGTGGGAAAAGCCTTCCTTTTCTTCTTTCACATTCTCTCAGAAAAAAACTTGATTATTTGCAGGCACACGACATATGCTTTCAATTCAATTTTTTCCAAAAAGAAAACATATTTTGGCCTATTCAGGAGAGAACAAACCTAATGAGTTCCTAGGACCTGTCCTTACATTAAACACTTCAGAGGTAGACGTCCTTTATAAGGACCATGCCTTCACTCATTTTAATTCCTTCTTTTGCACTGTATTATAAATTTCCATGAAACTTTTAAAGACCTGTGACAAGAATATAACATATTCATGGAGTTTCATATCTTCATTCATTTAAAGTTACCACAGAAGCATGCAGAGATGATTAACCAAATACAAATAATTCATATAGAAACCTTTAAAAAAAAAAAAAAGCTATCCTAAAAAGTGTTGATTAAAAGAAAGCAGATTTCTATTCCAAAGTTAGATAAACAATCTAAAAATTAAAATAAAAAAAAAGAATTAAATTAGCATTCAGGAAAAAATAGGTTTAAATATGTGTTTGTATGGATACAATATAAAAATGATATGTATATATACATAATTGAGTTTCAAATTCAAAATATTATTGATCTATGATTAAACCAAAATACTAACAATACAAATACACCGATTCACATCATAGAAAATTTCAACTTTTGAAAAGTTAATAAATCGCAATGTTTGAAAAGTCTCTTCTAAATTAGATTCAGTTAATGACAAACAATTTCAGTAAACTTCCTCTTCAGAATAATGCAATAGCAATGTGGACTGTCTGCCAAATTATCAGTTTTGCTGTTGTAGAATATGCATGACAGACTGAGATAAAAACATTCTGTTATAAATGCTACAGATATGAAAAGGAAAATTATCTGTTCATTGTTATTAGCAGGAGATATTTAAAATCTCAAAGAAATTGGACTGCAGTGTGTAAGGAAGAAGCAAAGAGCAAAGTTTCATTATCTAGCAAAATGAAATTAAAAGATGGAAAAAAAATTCACACAAGTTTTAATAGCTTAAGTGGATGAGTCAATCAGTACCCAATTGCTTTCTTTTTTGTACTACATTTCAACATTGGAATTTATACTCTATTTCATGTTAATAGCATACTGGTTAATATTGCTGTCAGTTGTGTCAAATTTCATTGCAAATGTGTGTGTGGAGAGCAGGAAGCTAATCAGTTGCTCTGTGCTCAGTAGAGAAGGAACTATTCATTTTATGGTATAATAGGTAGCTGGTAGGACAGGTTTGTCCTTTGCAGACACAGTGTTCGTAGAGAGCATGTAGGTTTAGACATTGCACTAGAAACTGTTTATTGAAGATCTGTGAGGCAAACAACAATGAAAAAAGCTGAGACACAACAGTAAGAAAAATCAAGGCCCAAATATAAAAACTCGGGTGTTACAGACCTTAGAGGAAGTATGGAAGAGCACTGAGGAATCAAATTCCAGGAAAAAAAATATATATATTAGAAATGAACAAAAATAAATAAATGAACTAAGAATTAGGTAGTTCTCTTTGAGTTTTTGGTCCAAATGCAGCTCTTTTGATCAATTCTGGATTTCACTTTGTGTAAATTTTGAAATCCATCTGCAGATTTGGAACCTTTTCTGCCTAAAATTGTGTAGAATCCCTTCAGCATCTATACTGATTGCAGTATAAAATTAGATAAGAAATCTTCTCTTTGGTAAAAACTGCTTATTACTTAATGTTACTCTATTTTAATTTTTTTGTAAATCTATTAAAATGTCCATTTATTAACATTCTTGTATGTAAAAAAAAGTATTCTTCATCTCATTAAAATGCTGTCAATTTTAAAATTCTAATTATGGGGACTTTCCGATGAACTTTTTGGAAGAGTAATGACAGGGCAGAAGAGGGCTATGAACATTTTAATGGAGAGTTTGGTGCAATCTGTATTGACTTTCATTGATGTTTCACATAAGCATGTGTAGTGTGTTCCTCTGCATTTTGCTTCCCTTTCTATACCAGCTCCAGAGAGAACACAAGACTGAAAGATATCCTTGCCTATATATTTAGCTAAGCTTGATACAGTGAGGTTAACTTTTACATGGATTTACTAAAGACCTTGGGAATTTTACCATAAATGCTACAAGATTTCATCTGAAGACAGCATTTTACTTTCAGTTATTTTGCTCTGGCAGCCCAAATTCAGGACTCCAGGTAGATGGATTAATAGTCTATCTAAAACATAAATATTACTAAGGAATTTGTAGTCATTTCTTTAGATTGACAGGGAGAAAAGAAAATTATTTCCATAGCCTACTATCTGAGGTATCTTCTTGTTCTTGTTATTTGAGACAATTTTTTTACCCAGACTCATTATCTGTTGCTTATCAAACTAGCCTATCATTCTAGATTTCGGGGTTTTTTTAATGCTTGACATTCTATTTTTTTGCTTTCAATCTCCTGTATTAAATGAACTCAGGCCCCCAAACATCATAAAACATATGATTATTGTAACGGATCATCAGTGTTAAGCAGTTTTTAATAAGAACATGCTCCATGACAAAGTAAACTTGTCAACCCTTTAAAAAAAAAAACATAATGAAGTGCTGAACCATGGAGGCCTAGCGATTAGGTTTACTGTAAACATATCATGATGGTGAGAACCTATAACCACTGTATACATAATCTATTAATATAATAT
>PPHD01007096.1:0-23546 GCA_002909625.1 Bambusicola thoracicus
GTTGGACGAGGCCCTGGGCAACCTGGTCTAGTACAAGCGGTGGTTGGTGGCCCTGCCCAGCAGGGGGATTGGAGATTCATGATCCTTGAGGTCCCTTCCAACCCAGGCCATTCTGTGATTCTGTGAAAACAGCTGTCTTCCACCTGGGCACTTGTTTATACTCTGCTTATCAGATTGCTTGCCTTAAAAGTTAAAAAAAAAAATCAGTCACACAGAAATTTGAGTTATTGAAGAGAACTCAGAGACTACTGGGAAGTTTTCCATCTCTTGTCAGAATTGATTAGAATCAGAATCTCTAAGGTTGGAAAAGACCTCTAAGATCACCTAGTCCAACCATCCACCTACCACCATTGTTGCCCGCTATATATCCAAATACCCACAAATGCATTCCTTCACAGGGAGACAGAGCTGTACTATTAACTCCTTGCTCTCAGGATGTTCCGCAGCACATGGACCCTCTCCTCACAAAAAAACATGCAAATGGCACAGAATTAAAATTTCAGGTAGAACCAGAAATGCATTTCAACTACCATTCTGGAAGAGACTCAAAAGAACCATGGAGAACGCAGCCCTACAAGCTGCTTTTTTCAAAGGCAACTTGTACAATTTAATATCAAGTAAAATTATGAATGGCTGGCACAGCTTTCCTGAATGGGCGTGCTTGACAGGACTTCAAATATGCTATTTAACAAATCAAAAGCAATGGACCATGCAAATGCTTCAAGAAAATAGGATCAATGAATGATATAATGTTACTTAGCCAGTGCTCAAAGTAAAAGAAAATTAGAGTCTGCAATGAGAATATTTAAGAAGATAATTCTTTATGAAATAAGCCCTCTCTTACTGTTGCCCCTTCTCTCACATCAGTAATTAATTTGGGATAAAGGACAAAACTCTGTAAGGACTCCCACGTGGAATACCATTTTGTCATTACCCACTATAAAGAGTATCTATTACACAAAAGCCCAACAACAGTTCAGCCCCCAGCTTTTGATGAAGTCCTCTGGTACGTTTATCCCCTCACTTCTATTCCATGGCTTACACCATTTCAGAAAGGACTGGCATGGAAATGGCACGGCCCAGAGGAACCAAGGAGATTACCCAGCTACTGCTCCTAGGCTGCCTGTGGCACCGCTCGCCCAGTCCGAAGGGAAGCAGCCACATCTGCAGCACATGCAGACACAGCCCAACAGGCCAGCAACTCATTTGCTGGCCCTGCAGTCACACCGAGGCCAGCACAGGCCCAGTGGCAGCCAGCTGGCCTCCCGTGCCACATCTCTCTCCATTCTGAAAACTAAGCTTGGCAGCAGGCAGACGGCTAACCCAGCAATCCGCTGTACAAGCACAAGTCTGCTCTGTATGGGCGCTCCTGGTGACTTGCCATGTACGGTGCAGCAGCTGCGTGAGCTATCCCAGAGCATCCGCTGATGGCTCTGCTCCTGCCACATCGGTTTTAGGGTGGAAGGAAGGGGAATTTTCTCCTCATCTGCGTTTCATTTATGCTTCCAAAAATCCAGTAAGAAAATTTCACTGCGTTATATGAGCAGGCAGAAAATATTAATCTGTTTTTTTTTTTTTTTCCTCCAAATATACAACCACAAAGCTTTAGACAAAAGACAAGTAACTAATCCTCGTCTAAAATAGCTTGCTTTGTCTAAGATACAACACATGCCCCCTGGCATGAACTACTTCAGATCTCGGGGGCTGAAGGTTATTTCAGGATTCAGTAACTAATGGAATAATTATATTACTGGAGGTTTAAGTAACAACATCTACATAGTTCAAATATCTTCCTGTAACTGCTTGGTGATAAACTACATTACACATCCTCCAGAAGGCAATATATTCTGAACGCTCAGACAATATTTATGAGTTTGTTTCAAAGGTTTCTGATTTTATTTAGGGTGTTCAAAGTGTGTAGGCATAGTCAAAGCAATACATTTAAAACCCCACCGTAAATCATTCACCGTGCAAAAGCAAACTTTCATTAAAAAGAAAGCCCTTAATTGGTGAGAACTTCCTGAATGTAAACTGTCACTCTGGATACCACCTCTCGAGCCTTTCTTGTAGCAGATGGCCATAAACTTGCAGCAGGGCAGACACTCAGCTGCCCCAACCATCCGGCTCTGCCTGGCCGGCTCCGGCCCTCTGCAGCTCTCCCACAGAACCCATTTGGGGGACCCCAAATTCAGCATCTCTCTACCTGATCAAGAGAATGCAAGCTGACTCACTGTATAACGACTGGCAGAGAGACCCAAGACTTCTTTTGCCATTATTCAGATTTTTCTCTAATGCACGTTCTCCAGCTCGTATAGTTAACCTGGTGATGTAAATAGGTATCTGTTAAGCTTATGGGTAAAACAAGAGTTAATAGAGATTTCTAAAAGGCACAGACTGACGGCGCTCCAGAATGTGAAAACCAATTCCCACCACTTCCTTCCCCGCCAGTACTTCTAAAGGCCACTTCACACCTGGATGAAACCATTCACATTTTAATTTACATACTTTGATTTCACCGACTGAGGTTGATTTGCCTTCAGGTTCCTGGCTGCTCCATCTGAGGAGTCCTAAAGCACTCTGCCGCTGCCCAGCAAGGCACCCAGCAGGAGCCTTTCACATGCACAGATCCCCAGGCCAGCTCCAGGTGAGCTTTCCGGTTTGCCTGGAGGAATTTTGCAAGTGAGGGTCAAGACAGAGGTGCTGAAAATCACACAGAATGGCAGAATTCAGAACTTCTGAAGGCAGGGAAAAGTCTTCAGAAGAAAGACAACTTTAACATACCTGTAATTACCAATAAAGCCCTACTATTATTTACAGGTGTTCCTCAGCAGAAGGTGCCTCCTCCCTCCACGCTCAGCTCCCAGCAAAGAACATAACAGTCTCACCTAAAGGAGCACAGCACTGACCCACGTTTCTGCACATCCCACCTCTTAACATCCTCTACGTAGAGACCAATGTGCTGCAGCCCATGTCCCAATTGCTTTAAGTATCAGGAAAACCGAGTGATTCTCCAAGACAGTGATGATTGATATCAGATAAGAAGCAAACTCTGTAAGCATTAGAAAAATCAATTTAATTTCATATACAAAAATCTAATTCATTTCCTTCCTAAGTACTAACTGGTTTGCTTATCCAGATTTTCCAGCAGCAAACATCGCTCTTAAAAGCCGATCACTGACTTTATCTCGTGATCCCCTTTTCTCTTATGCTGGCCAGAAATTTCATTAGCTTTAGCCTCACTTTCTATCATGTATATGGGAAAAAGTATTCTGTATCCTACTCTTCCCAATGCTATCTATCACTGTCACAGAGCCTTATCATCTGCCAGAGCGGCCATGATGGGCAAAAACACCTTCCAGGGCCGATGTCACTACTATGAACACGGAGGGAAACTTCCAGCTTCCCGTATGACCACAGTCCATAACATGATGTCTGCAAGCCTGAAGTACTTGGATACTTTAATATATATTGCAATTTACGTAATGTGAGATTGAATGAATGTGGAATGTGAGAAGAATGGGGAAGTCCGAGAGGATTAACAGCTGTAGACTGAACACCGTCATGGTGCTCAGTGGAGGGAAACCAATAGCTGAAGGCAGCAGTGCCGGTCCCAGCTCAGTGCCCAGGGAGCTACAGTTCTGGTCACCAAACAGGTTCCTGTGTTCCACACACACACTTGGTAATGTCTGCTCAAGAGAGAAACCTAGGCTTGAGCAGGGAAGGATCTCAGATGTGTCACTGCTGCTCAGGAAGACCCAGTCAGGTGAAAAGATTTAGGTTATCTGCAGAGCAGGACTAAGGAATTTCACACTGGCTGTCTGCCCTGCAGGTGACCCACTGGAAAAAAGGCCTCAAATCTACTCGCCAGCCAGTCAAAGAGAAATGGTTATTATGACCCCACTGGAAATTACAGCTTTGGAGATTAATGCGTACATAGATGTATGTGTGCACACAGGCACCAGCACATGAGAAAGATGCTGCTGGATGCATTGCAGAAGGTGGGAATGCACCAAGCAGGCCTCCTGGGTGCAGCTCAACGCAGCCATAAAGCTCTCAGCTACCCAGCGTGGCACGTAGCAGCAATCCAGCTGGCAGCTCGGTGGTGGCAGTGCGCTGTGGAATGGCCACAGGTCACCCGCTGCCCTGGCTTGCAGAACCAAACGGCCTGCATGCATAGGCACGGCTGCCCTGCCTCCCGTGCTGGCCTGGAGAGGAAGCGTATGCGGAAAGCTGACACCATGTGTCATCCAGGAATTCGCTTGATAGCAGCCCTGTGATCAATCGCCCAGGGGAGTGGGCTTTTGGGGAATTATCAAGGAATGCAAAGGCAACCAGAAAGCTCCCTCTGAAGTCTCAGGGCAGTGAGTGACCTGCCTAAATGCCAAGGTGACAGATGCCTGTGTCCGGGCGCCCGACCACTCCCGCCAGGGCACAACAGGCAGGCTTTCATGCACTGCACGGGATACATTTCAGTGGGCGCATACCAGTACCGCAGAGCTGTCAGATAGCTCTGTTAGTGCAGCCAAGCCTTTAAATAGAAAAATGAGAACTTCTCTTTAACATTTATTTCAAGTTCCTGCAAAACCGATTTTGATGATGAAATCACCTACAGGGACTTTGTTTCCTTCCTTTGCTGAAGTGACGGCTTTCAAAATAACATCTGCATTCAGGTGCATCAAAAGCAAACCTCATTTACTGGGTTTTAGAAAACCTTTGTTTGTTCACTGGTGTTTGTTCTACATGCTTTAGATTACTTCCCTCCCCCTCACTGTTAAACTACGCATCCTGCAATGTGGTACCCACCAATGGGTTGGATTTTCAGAAGGAGCCAGCTCTGCCATAAATCCATCCCTGCTAAAACCATACTTCCAAGGCTTTGATCAGCAGCCATCTAGGCATTAGCAACTGTGAGCAATTCTTAGTATGAACATTCATTTTCCATTTTTATTGTGAATATTCAGAGCCTTAAAAACATTTTGGTGCCCCTTCTCCACACAGCAAGCAACCATACTGAGTGACTCCTGGGCTAATTTCCACAGCGGCCTGTCTCCCAGGGAAAACATACAGTGCTCTTTTGCTGACCATACAGGGAAGTTAGACTTTGCAGAAAGGGAGAAGTAGAGGAGGTAGTGGAGAGACCAGCAGAAGTATTTTCGCTCATTTGAGGCATGTTTTGATAGTTCTCACCATCACAGCCTTCCTGCAAACCAGTGGTGTATTTACACACCGACCTTTGGATGACCATGGGGGTTGGCCTGGAACACCACACAGCCCCTGATATACCGAGATGTGATGCTTTGAAGAGACAAGAAGATGAGTTTTCTAGTTATTTATGTAAGCAATTCCGAAAGCACATTACTGGTTTCTCATCTCAGAGAGATTTTGTGTTGTGTGTGTGTGGAGACTTTCCAAGGACAAAGGTTTCAATTCCAAAGCTACACCCAGGAAAAGCAAAAAACATGAAAACCCCATAAAGATATTTCAGCAACAACAAGCACTGCACCAGCTGCTCATGTAGTAACTTCCTGGCATCCCTGGCACAAACAAGGGCCGAGGTCAACCATGTTACGATGGCTGCATTTACTGTTTGCCTCACATCTGCAGAGCTCCTGATGGACACTGCACTGCCCGTGCCGCATGGCATCCTCCCCCCAGCAATGTCTCCAGAAGATAAAATGCTCCTGCTGCTACACCGAGGCAATAATGAGAGACAGGAAGAGTGGACTCTCATTTCCTTCGGGCAAATTAAAGGGAAGACTCGAGTTCACAGAAAGGTTTGAAATGGAAGTGGCACCAGGCAGCGTTTCCCTCAGCAGCAGCAGCCCCAGCTGAGCCCTGCCCTCCCAGCCATGTCTCGGACCCAGCTTTCTGCAGAACCCCAGCTTTTTGCCTTCCTTGTGAGGAGGAGAACTCTCCCTTTTTCCTTCCTCTTTTTTTTTCCAGAAATCCCCTAGCATTCTGGGCACTCGATTTACAGCAGTTTGGCCCCGTGCCTTTAATTCAAAACCTTTACCATCTCCTCACAGCAGCCTTCCCCAGTTCCCTGCTATTACTTCCCCAGCCCCCAGGCAAACATGGCTGCGCTTAAGGAGTGTTAATTGTTTGTGCTGCTCACTGCTCCCTCAGCCAGCGCTGCCCTCAGACGTGCCTCCCACCCGGCACCAGCACGTGAGCCCCTCTCTGTCCCCTCTGAGAACAGGGCTGGGAAGCTCCTTTGCATTTTCCCTTCATTTTCAGTTTCCTGCATTATAATTAACGTCAGCTATGGCAGATAGATAAGTGACGGGGGGAGGAAGTGTCAGCGAGGGCCTGGCCTCGCGCCCATAACGGTGGGGTCCTTCCCAGAGCCACGCTGCTTGGGGCAGAGGTTGGCCATTACCGGCCATGTGAGCCACGAAACCCAAAATCACTGAATTGTAAACGTGAAGATCTATGAAAGACACCACAAACGACTCCACCTCTGCGGTGACGGCAAAGACGTACTCCGTCGGTCACCTCAGCACTGGCACTCACGGCCTGCGCAGCACGGCTGACATCAAATGTGTGCACGCTGACATCAAATGGAGGCTGAGGGTGTGTGAAACCGTTGAGTGTGGGCATTTCTCTAGAAAATACAAGTTATAGAGCAACAAAGAGAAAATCCCAGTTGCATTTTTAGTAGCAGTGTCTTAATACCAAAACAGTCCCATGAAGCACAATTGGAGAATTCCAGCACCCAGGTATTACTGCGCCTGAGTAAAGAAGAGCACGATTGATCCCTGAAAAACAGACAAAACGTGTATGTGGGGGAGCGTTAAGGAAAGCAAACGGAGAGGTTTGCAGAGATTACCAGGCAGGGTAAATGTACCAGCTATAGAAAAGACAATTAGGGGGGAAAAAAAAGTGTGTCTGTACAGAATAAAATGAGAGGCAGTACAGACTTCACCCTTCTCAATATTTCTAAGGAATAGCACTGCAAAGTTTTGACAATTATGAAGCACGTTCGCTAATCACGGAAATTCATCAAGTGTGTCATAAGTGACAAGGAAAGAGTACTTGACTGCTAAAATTGGATGAGCCACAAAACCTCCTGACAATCACTTACATAAATCACAGGAACATATCCATCATTTGACACAGAAGGTGTTTCCAGAGAGTAATATTTTCATGCCAAGAACAAGAAAGTTTGTATACCTCATTTGGAATCACAGCATATTTTGATCATTACCATATCAAAGCATTTCAATGAAAAAAAAAAAAACTGGTTATGCTTTTGCGGTTTAAAACTAAAATATTTGCAAATGAGGCAGAGGAATCTCATGTCCACACCAAGGCAGTGTGAGCAGGTCAGAGCTGCGTGCCAACCACTCAAGGCTGTCACTGGCATATAAGTAGTGAGGAATGACAGCAAACACACGCGCACATTTTAGGCAGCGACGCTCCAATCCAGTAGGCAGCACCGCATTACAAATGTTAATCCTGACTGGTTTATGACGTTACTGGAACAAAAGAAACGTGGCAGAAGGTTTATTGCATTTTGTTTCAAGGACTGTACGTGCGATATTACAACATATGAAAAGCTAAGCATACTTCAGTGAAAGCAGCTGTGATTCTCTGCTTTCAAGCGTCAGCTTCTGGTTTTGCATCCATAACTGGAAATGTCCTCCTTTATTTTCTTGGCCATTTTTTAACTTGTATCTCCCCCTGCATTATTCCAGATACAAATTTATAACATCGTTAATATGAAATTTCACTATGAAATTTCACTTCTTCCTAACACAGATTAAAACAGACAAACGAACAAAAAAACCCACAACACAGAAACAACTTGCAACTTTTCTTCCAAAAAACAAAGCCCCGGCTCACCTGTACGTCCTTTGGTGCTGACTGCAGCCAGAACAAGAACTGCTCGTCAGACACTGGGCTGCAGCCAGCCCAGAAGGGACACCCTGTGTTTCACTCCCATTAGAGCAACTGACTGCCTTCTTATTCCATAAATCTCCAAGTGCGGATAAAGGAGCAGCATGTGGACTAACATGGGTTAGCAGCTGACCAGCTCCAGAAACTGATACTCACACAAGGCATGGGTTTCCCTTCAGAAAGAGGTGGCACAGGAGACGCAGAAGGTTGTTCTAAGTATAAGGTAACAGGAAGATGCAAAGAGCAGCAATAAAACACATACCTCTTGACACATTATCCCAAGAAGGAACAACCTGCCATCCACAGCTTCTTTCCTTGCTTCTACAAATAATCTTTTGCCTTATCCAGTGTCTGATAGCTCTCAATATCATACCCAGGAACTTTACATAAGATTATGCTTTGTCAACATCCCATGGACTTTGAAGATATCAATGACAGCTTTAAAAATAGCACACTTATTCTGTTCTCTACCACTCTTGAAATGCTGTCACGAGATATATTGATAATTAAATCTCTCCGTACATGAAAAGACATCCCTCAGCCAGGTACAATGCATATACTCCAGCAGTACAATAAGTCTGAGATGGCATCCTAGCTTTTCTAGCTCACAAGGTCAGAAGAGAAAAGATGGGAAGTAACACCTATTCAGCTGCAACCATTGCTGGTATACATCTGTGAATATGTTTGCAGTGTATCTGTATTTAAATCTTGCAGTTGCGTTACTGGTAGAAGGAGATAAAGATTAGATTTTATAAGTTCATAAATAAAATATAGGATGTTTAAGAACAGATTAATAGAACTGTATTTCACACGCCCAGCAAGACTAATAATTGTGCAGCAGTTCTTTGTGTAAAAGATTCTACATCGTTGCCATCTACTTGACAATGAAATAAAAAGTAGGTTGTCCCAGTAAAAGTAAGGCATCTGCATGTAATATCATGTGCAAGTTACCTTGGTTACCAGAATCACAGGCAGGTGGATAGTTTGAAAACAACTTATCTTCAATGACTTTAAAACAGCATTTGCCGTAAAAAGTGCTCAGCTCCATTACCGGCTGCATACCTGTGTGTAAGCTTGCAGCAGCACCGTAAGCAGCTGCAGGCCTCCAGCAGCAGCAGCACTGCTATGGCCACAGAAAGGAAACAAAGAAGTCACTGATATCTATACTTGACTCAGTTTATGTGACGTTATCTCACGAAAGTGGATAAATCTGAAATCCCAGTTCTTTGGATGACCTGCAGAGAACGCAATATAACACAGCTCAGTAATTTTGCTGTTTACCTCTCCACAGAGAGAGAATCACATTTCCCTGCGCATGCTGTGATTTATAGTGTTCTGTTTTGTTTGCGCCCATAGATTCCTATTAAGACTATTAAATCATACAGCCACTGATGGACCTCAATTAGCACTGAAAACACACAGGAAAAGCTTTGTTAAAAATAAAGTCAGCTGACAAAAGACATCCTTGAATCCAAGTTTTCTCATACAACAAAACAAATAACCTGATGAAACAAAATACAATGGGAAACTAACTCCAACCTTAACTATGGAGAAACGCCCCAGCAGCTCATCATGAGCACGGGACTGCCATTTATCCTGAAGCTCAGAATAAGGCATTGTCCATCCTCTCCATCAGTTCTTTGTTACCAACTCCATGATTGTTTGCAAGCATATTAAACCCAATTAACAGTTTGTAGAAACAAGTATCTGGCCTTTCCTAGGAAACGTAACGAATTCTTTGGAGAGAACTCGGAACCTCTTACTGAATTCCTTTTCATTGCACAAGTAGTCCAGGCTCTTCACAGAATCACAGAATGGCCTGGGTTGGAAGGGACATCAAGGATCATGAATCTCCAACCCCCCTGCCGGGCAGGGCCACCAACAACCCCATTTACTAGACCAGGTCGCCCAGGGCCTCATCCAACCTGGCCTTGAACACCTCCAGGGATGGGGCATCCACAACCTCACTTCCTTACCACTTCCAGCCCCAGATGATGGATTTTGTCCCGTTCACTTCAATGGAGGTTGAACCCTCAGGAAGAGGCTCAATGGACAGCCTAGAAGAAACCTGTGTTCCAGGAGTTCACTCGAAACAAGGATACAAGGCATAGTTGGAGTATAAATCCAGATTAATCAAGTCCCAAGGGGTGACAAGGGCTTTAAACTTCCATCAGTTTCGGCATTTGGTGGCACTGTCATAAAAAAACCCCAGCACCTACAGAGCAAAAAATTCAATATGCATTTCTATTTAGTAGTAAATCTGCAATTTTCTGCTATTACTGCAAAAATTTGTGATTTTTGTTTAATGTATCCATATGTTACATTTAAATCTATCTTAAACCTTTAACAGAAGAAGTAGGTTAAATTAATGGCGATGAAAACAAGAGGTACATTACCCACTGCAGCCCCAAACCACCTTCTGTGGTGTCTTTACATTCTGTAAAACAAGACAACTTCTTTTCCAGCTTCTCCAAACAGATTATCTCATAACAAACTGCTGGTTAGGAACAATAATTGACAAATCTTTTACAAAATGACAAAGCAGCCTTTTTTTCTTTAAAAAGAAACAAACAGTGTAGTCAAATCTATCAGTGTGTGTGAAGGAGGGCACCAAAAAACGAACAGTTCCTTTTTACCCATTTTGTTTCTCACAAACAGTTGAAAATCAATTCAGTTTCTAAAAGCTTGCATCGGTTGGCTTAGTCTAAACCCATGTAATATGTTTTTAATTAGTGTGAAAGAAATCCTCCATGTATCTTTAAGAACGGATGGATTCAAGACTAAAATAAATTAAGTGCAGTAAATGCACAAAAGGAACTTACAAAACTGACAGCAAAGTAGCAATCCTAAAAACCCCAGCCACGGGGCACAGCGTTTTCCTTCCTGTACAGCCCTGGAGGGAATGGCAACTTAATGTTCTAAGCGGTGCATCCCAAATCACACAATACTGCTCCTTTGCAGAGATTATGGGAAATCAGTAACACGGCCAAGGACCATATAATATGAACGTCCTAAATGCTGAGCTGCTTTCTGAAGAGCCAGCAGTGGGAGGAAGGAGCCTCATGGAATGCCAGGGAATTAAATTTGCCTGTCATAAGAATGCCGTAGTTTTTCTTTTAGACGGAAGGATACAAAAAGGAGTGAGGGAACGTAGCCAGACTACGGCCCCCCAGCTTAGAAAGAGGCCTAGCTAATGGCTGTCATTTTTCTTTTTGCACTGAGACTGCTGAAACCACGGCCTATTTAGACCTTGAGGGGAAAAAACCAACATTCCAGGACAACACAGGTACATTCTTAATGCAAGCAGTGGCAGACGTTGGTGATCCAGCAATAATTAGCAGCAAGGAGTTACGAAGAAGAAAAAAATAGATGTATTTGTGCTCAAGTCACCACAGGGAACTTTTCCCTTCTCCCACATATTCCAACACAAAAGGAAAGGCAAAACAATCAGGGTTTAAATTTCAATAACCTCCTATCAATTAAATACCCAGTCTCTCTGACTGAAAACAGTCGCCCATATTCCACTCATAAATGGCTGCAAATCTGTATTTTAATTTCAGTCTTCTACACGTGACCTCTGGTATTTCTCAGACATAACACAGGCGTTTGAGAAGTAACCAGGATACATCATTTCACCATGTGAAAATACCATCACAAGAGAGCAATACTTGACTCAGAATTGCCATCTTCTTGCAGAGAAACGGCCACACCTTCTTTAGTAAGCATGAAAATCTCTGTTCAGTTGAAATAAACCAGCTGACATAATTAGCAGACCACAAACCACAGGACAGATGAGGCAAAAGACTCCCTGGTGCATTTGCCTCTCCATTGGTGACGAGGACCATCCTTAGGATTATTACTTTAAAAATGTTCCAGAGAGCTCATAGTCTGACTCAATATCTAGAAATCTAAGTCTTCCCTTTCAGGGTATTTTAATAATATTACACAAATAGTAAGAAAAACAGTACTGAAGTTGACTTATTGAAGAAGCAACAAGTTAACTTCTTCAGCAAAACACCGCCATTGGCAGGCATGCTCTCATGACTTCCCTCAACATCTTCCCACTGATTTAGTGCATCCATGTTAGCAGATAGAAAGAAGATAAAGATTTATTTGCTCATAAACACCTCTCAAGTCAGCAGCAGACAGCTGCCCTCTGTCTCAGGGAGAAGACTGTATTCTGACTGGCGTACTGAATGTTTTTGTCAATATGGATTGGACATATTGATGTGCGCTGTTCCACATCCCCCAGCAGTACCTCTTCCTCACTCCCACGGGGCTTGACATGAAATCTGACTTCTCCTCAGGAGAAAATGAAGTTCACACACACTCACATATGTACACATGTCTTTAATCCATATAAACTCAGGACACGATGAACAATTTCCCATCCATTATTTTTACCCTAACATTTGACAACCACAGAAGAGAACCTGACCGTTAAAGTAAGATGCCTACTGAACAAGTGACACCCCAGCCAAGCACGTGCCCAGACTCTTCTCCTTTCAGAGTGGAAGAGGAAGAGATCTGGGTTTCAATTTTGCAATTCGGAGCTCACTCCAGGCCACCTCTTCCATCTTCTTCCACCAGCTGTAGCTTTCAATTGAGGCAGGCTTCAGCTAACCAAGTCATACAGTTTAGCAGATCCAATAAAATCATCCAGATGGGAAAGATCCTTCCTCAAATGCCTTGTTATCTTAATTAGATAATAGTTTTTAAAGTTCGTTAGTTCAGGCTGCTAGGAGGCGGACACATACATATGACTCATTTGAATGACTCTGGGCAAAGTTCATCTATCTCCTTGCACCTGCATCTGATTTAGCATGATCGTCTCTTGCTCTTTCGCCACTTGCCACATCAGCTCCTTAAGGTTGTGCAATTTCCTGAAGTGGGGCAAAACTCTACCTTCCATTTCTCTCCACTACATTTATCTTTGGAAAAGGTCTCCTATGCCTTCTCTGGAACAAGTCCTTTCTTTCAGCCACCTTGCTATTCACGCCAAATAAAAGAGGCTACACATGCAAAGCAAGCCAAGAAAGGGGGAAAAAAAGTCCCAGATGATATAGGAAAGAGTTTTACATGATTACAAAAAGTTTCCAAACACTAATAACTTTCATAGACTAAGCTGCGTTCTACATTAGCAGAATGACTTGTTTTCCATGATCTCCTTTGGTCTTTTGAAACCTCTTAAAAGCAGCACATTTCACATGGCAATTTGCTGTAGGTCTGTTAATTTTTGCTGCATTCGTCACAGAAAATACTTCTCCTTCCCTCCGCAACAGACGTTTTAGGAATGTCCTTCTGTTCATTTTCTGTTCCACACATTGTAGATGTTCTCCTCTAAGAAAAGCTCCACTAAACACAGCAAGCACATGTAGATGCAGTGAGGCTGGGCAAGAGAAATGTACTTAAAGTTGTCTCAGAATAACACATTGTAAAGGCAAGACACAATTACAGTCACAATATTCACAGTTTATACATACAAATTATCTGATGTGAGACCAAGTTGCTAAATAAACTCTAGGACTTCACTAGGGACGGCTGCTGGAGTGAGACATTAGCCATGGAACTCCTGCCACTGAATTTCAGCCATCTGAAAGCCAGCTATAAAGGCAGCTCTTCCTCCAAAGCCAGTTCATTCTGTCTAACCATGGCCACAGTGACCTGGGTGTAAACCATACGAACCCCAGCCTGAGGAGAGCATCACTGCCTCTGCAGCTTCTCCCTCTTCTCACCGCCTAAAACAGCAGTGTTAACGCCCATCCTGATGTTCGCACTTTACAAGACTAACTCTGTGCAAGTGAAACTCTTCTTTAAGAGCAGGTAGTTCCAGTATTTCATACAGAGATGTTATACATGTTCATGTACAGATCTTGGCACACCTTGTAAACTGATACTGAAATCAATTATCAGTGCAAGTAACACTCACCAGGGCACTCTACTTTCATGACATGCCAGTGGCACCTAACTGCCACTTACCTGGGTGTACTATCCAGATGCAACAGGCTTATATCTACTCTTTACACCTCTCTTTAGAACAGGCATAGATTAACTTGTCCTATAATATTCTCAGCAGCTCACCAATGCCAGGTTTGGCATATCTGAAAAGGGAGACTACAGAAGCAAAACAGGAGCTGATCTGGTGATGGAAGCATAGCAGCAGGAAACAGAACTACTCAAACTCACTTCTTTATGTGCAGGAAGATGCTTCCCAAAGGAAATAATTCACTTTCTTCTGTGCTGAGGAAAAATGATAGAGCAGTCATTGATGAGTGAAAGGGAGAGGAAATAACACAAAAAGAATTGAACACAGCCTAGAGCCTATTGTGTAAAAAGTCAATTTCAACCTGAGAATGCTGTCTAGGAGAACTACTGCCACTGGGCTAAGTAAGCTGCACCAGCTTGCTGTTACGAGGCCACAAGGTAACACCTTGCCATAAAATGGCTCTGCAGTAAGTTATTATGAAACAAGACTAGCTGCATACACCACATGCACATACCACATGCAAAATTCAGCGTGCAACACCAGGTCTGCCCTTTCACAAAAGAACAGTAGTAGAATAAAGATAAATTTACTCAGTGCATGATCACTCATTTTATGTATCAGTCCAGGGCATGCAAATCCAAGGCATCACGTGAACAGCCTGTAACAACAATTTATGACCCATAATGATATTTTAATACATACTCAAACACTACATACCCTCCCAAGTAAACGGAAATACGTAAGGCTTGCATGCAAACACAGGAGCAGTGTTATTTAGAGATCCTAGTTCAGCTACTGTCAGGATTCAAAGAAATTGCTCCAGCATAAAACAGTTCCAAGCCTAAGGGTCAGTAAAATAAACAATATCTGGATATAACCCACTGGGGAAAACACAAAAGGTTATTTCAAAGTTAAGGCTGTCTGTATCTGGCCAACAGCAGGTCCATTCTGTGCTCCAAGATACCGTCATCAGTATTTTGGCCTTCGAATTTTTGTTGTACCTACAAACAAGGATGAGGCTCAAGCATATCCTCCCGCCAGTGACCTGAACGCTTTCTGTTCTTGTTGCCTTCTGTACCTCCACTGGAATTGAGATTTGAACCAGTCACATTGCTGACAAGGAGATCAGCCCACATAGGCTCTCACACAGGCTGCAGCATACTCAGCCTCACTTCTACCTAATCCCACGAAGATTTACGAGGCATCAGGACCTCTTCTAGAAGCTTCAGGGCCATGCCAAACTCCAAACCTGAACACACGCATGCTCCCAGAAGAAGCAAAGGACACGGTGCTTTACCCTCTCCTACTTACTGTCTGGATTTAGGGGCAAACCTATTTTTACTAGCAGGTTAAATATTTAGGACAATAACCCAGAAGCACAAAAGTTCACCAACTGCTCTACAAGTCAGTCTTCCAGCAGAGCTAGCAACCGTAACTTAACAGACTGCAGCAAAGAGGTACCACATCTCAGTGCTTCACAAAAGTCCAAAGAGGGAGGAAAAGATAACTTCCAGCAGATCTTCAGCCAAATGGGCCCGCTGGTACGCCAAAAGAGAACCCAGCTTTTGCAGAAATGAACCCCCCGGCACTATGGTAAGGTGCTGTTTGGACATAGCCCTGGCCACCCTGCTCTGGGTACCACGGCTTGAACAAGGGTTGGACCCAGAGGTCCCTGCCAACCTCAGACAGTCTGGCATTCTTTCTCTGAACACGAATACCAACAGCTGGGAACTGAAATGTAGCTTAGTGTCTGCAGGCAGAGAACCTCTTACTACTGCCCACTGTTACCTCACTGCTGGAATCAGTGCTGTTACAGGAACTGTTTTTACATCTTCTCTTAACAGGGGATGGGAAGGAAAGTAAGAACCCCTGTTTTGGTTTGGACAATAAAAGAAGTTGTGTGCTAGAAAAGGGACAATTGGATATGAGGGTGATGATTTCACAAAGCTTGAGGCTGGTGGTTACCCTGAGCACCTCCACTACAAAGGGCAGCACTCAGGGAAGGGCTGGAGAAGGGAAGATGCCAGTTGAGGCTGCCACCTCTGTTGCAGCCCTTCTGAACGTGGTCCTTAGGGTTACAGCTGCTGTTCAGAAGTGTGTGTGACAGCGCACTTATTGTCAAAGAAAGGGCAGAGTGAGGAGGGAAATCTCTTTAACCCACTGCCAGGTGGTTTTGACAGCTTTCGTACTTGAATTTCCACACATCACATAACCAGGGGAAGAGCTCTGGGTTGCAAACACCTAAACCAGAGCTCAACCACAAACCATGATGAGAGCACAACCAGACCCCAACGTCGCATGGCTGCTGCCCTACCACCTTGCCTTGGAGCCACCCCCAGCCACACTGCGTCTTTGGAGGTACAGTCGGTGTTCCACACTATGCCTGCACTCCCCTGAATGGCTCCTTGGCCATGTGTCCCAGGCAGGTGCTGCTGCGTGCCCTGAAGAAGGGGGACATCTGCTTTGGGGCATCCCCAGGCAAAAAGGACGTGTGACTATCTGCTGTCCTATCAGAGAGGGAGGTGGGAAGGGAGGAAGCCTTATGGGGAATTTAATGAGAGAACAAACACACAGGCAAAGTGAACTGCATCTGAAATAATTATTTTTGCCTTTCAGGTGTTAACCTTAAAAATAAAACAACGCTGCAACAATATACTGAAGATTTCAATAGAATAGGAGGAAAGGGCAAAACAAACTCATAAGCAGAGCAATTTTGGAAAGGGAATTAGCTCTCATAAAACGTTAAGCATGCTAAACTCTAACATGTTGATTTTCTAATACAAATGCAAATTTTACTTAAAACTTAATTTATTTTCTTTGCATTTCTTCCAGCACACATATTACAAGCAAGTTGTTGCTAGTGGGCTTACTCAGCTATGAACACTACACTAACACTATCAGTAAGATCAATCATGCACTAAATTGCTACTGAAAATATACTGTCTCTTCTGGCTTTATTTCTCCACATGGTTGACCTGCTATTTTCCACTGTACATTTTTTATGTTGGGAGTAACTGAGTTTTGAAGTCGCCTCCAACTTAACCAGTGGCTTCTGCACAAGGGTCAGCATGAAATACTTTTTCTCATACTCCGATGATACCAAAAGCGGTGGCCAATACAACCAACGAGGCCTCGGTCAGCCTTTGTTTCAGACTGGGTCGGTTAACCAAGGCTTGAACAGCCTCTGAAATGGAACTACAGCCATTCTGGTCACTCGTCACTGTCAGATGCACCAGCAGTATCAAACCTCTTCAGAACAGGCCGATTTCAAGCACAACTTTCACTTAGAAACTAATTAACGGTAATTAGGCTTCAAAAAAAACCCACAAAACTATCAGCAAAAAGATCACTATCAACAATCAAGGACCATCATTTGAAAACAGAAATAGCCTTACGAGGTCACAAAGCCTCTGCTTGGTTTTGGTTTACCAGATGAACCTGGGCCCCCAGTCAGGGTGTCCAGCTCATGAAGCAGATGTGCAGGTGATCGTGGGGCTGTAGGGGCAGGGACAGCTCTGCCACAAGAGCTTCTGACGCTACAAGCACTGGCAGACCGAGCAGCCACCTTAAAATACCCAAAAAGGAAGTCTGTTTTTCGAGCAATGTCAGTCAATATTTACCTTAGCACTTTAAAGGTATTTTCTGAAGAAAATCTGTTTTCCTCCAGTGGGATACTACAACACGAGTCTTATAGACATCTTCATTTTAGCTGAAGGCTTTGAGGTGTTGCATTCCTTTGGGCTTACTCCTAGTGGAAATTCTTTAGAAGCTGAATTTAAATGGGCTTTAAACAAGCTCAGATGCTCTCATGCCATTGTTTTCTCTCTCCAGCGGTTACAGCTGCGGCAACAAGGCTGGTCCATCAGCGGGTGCCTGACCTGCTTCTAACAGATGCTCTCCACGACCTCTCCCAACACCAACATGAACTTCAGGCATTTTAAAATGAGCCCCAACGTACCCACAACGTGGTCGGCACACAGATCTCTGCCATCACTGGGCCGTAACACCAGAGCTGTTCCACAGCTCATAGAAAACAGTGCATACCAGAAAAAGGAGAAATAAAGACTGTGGTGGCATCATATTGAAAGCTGAAAAGCAAGCACTGCTAGTCATCATTTCAGCTTTGGCTCAGCAAACCCTCAGCCTTCATAACACCAAGCACACAGGATTTCATCTGTGGTCTTGAAAACAGCTGATTCAGAAAGGGAAGCCACCGTATCACTTTCGGTTCCCCAACCCTCTGATAATCCTTACTGTAACCATGACCCGGCCCCTCTCTGCTGCGGCTGACAGCGTGAGAAACATCACACCAAGTCCTCAGACAGAGCGAGGAGTGCTGGAGACCACGTCTGGGGTTGTGCTCTGAACTGTATTTGTCTGCATAATGCTGAGCCATGCTTAATTCACCAACCAAAAAGCTGATTAGCCATTTCAAAAGCCTGCCATGAGGCTTAATTAATCAGCATCTGCTCCTTGGCTCGAAGATACTGAAGTTACCGATACAGTCATTGGGTTTCCCAGAAGCGAAGGGTGAGGAGGGGACACATTTTGCAACATACAGCGTCTTCAACAGTGCTGCCATGTACAGGCAAGGACTGGCTCCTTAGGGGAGGGGGAGGAATATCACGGCACGTCAGGAGGGACCCAGCAGTGAGAAGGGTAACCTGCCACACATGGGCCCTTACACCTTCAGCCTCTGCAGGGGTGAGCACTGACACCTCGACTGCAAACAGTTCTCAGAGGACAACGCGTTATCTTCCCTTTGCAATCAGAAATTACAAGGGCACAAACTGACAGGTCTAAGTTGACAAAAATTCTCTAGCAGAGCTGAGATTTGAACCCACTTCCAATCCAGGGCTTTATCTATTAGGCAAAGCTGCCCAAAAAGTTAAGCTCTGTTTCTGCGTCCTTGCTAAAATAGGGTTCTCCATGTGTTGTTTTTTTTTTTCCCAAAATGACCTAGCTCTTTCTCATTACTGTTTCCCTTGGAAACAAAAACGTATTCTGCACAGCTTCCTTTGGTTTGCTTTTCTTTCTTTTTTTGAATAATTGCTCCTAAAATTAAGGTTTTTTTTGTTTTGTTTTGTTTTTTTTGGTTTATGCAGCTCTATATGGCTCTTTCTGATAAATGCAGAATGAAAGCCCAACGGAGTTTCTCAGCCACGCTGTTACTGAACAACCACCATCTATGGGCGCCAGCACAAGGCACAGATCTGACCCCGGAGCAGAAGAATGTTGCCTTGTGCTTTGGGTGGCTGCTGGGCCGGCAGTGCCTTGGGCTATTTCAGACTTTCCAAGCTATATTTTCACTCTTTCTCCTAGTGCTGAGGAATTACTTCCTAAAAATCACAAGCAAAATGGGTTAGCGTCCTATCTCCTGGACATCAGTCAATAGTCCCATGTCTGCGCCACTTAAGAACATATCTTTGTGTCTGCAGCCCTACTGTGGGGAGGAAACGATGATATATTGGGAAAACTTTTTGAAGGAAATATCCAAAATAACTTTTCTGTCTGCAGGCTTTAAGTCCTCAGGGGAGGGTCAGGTTGGATATTAGGAACACGTTCTTCACCAGACGGTGGTCAGGCACTGGAACAGGCTCCCCAGGGCAGTGGTTGTGGATCTGAGCTTGCCAGAGTTCAAGAAACATCTGGACAACACTCTCTGTCATATGGCCTCATTTTTGTGTGGTCCTGTGCTGAGCCAGAAGCTGGACTTGATGAACCTTATTGGTCTTTTCCAACTCGGTATATGCTGTGATTCCATGAAGTCCCAAAGTCACCTATTATGGTAAATGAGAGCTCTGACCATGCCACACAGGATACCCTACCTGAATGACAGGACCCGGTGTGAAGCATAGGCAGCTTCCCACAAGGAAAACATGGACACGCACAGTAGAGAATGCATCTTACTGGGAGAGAACAGCACGCTTACTTACCAGGTCACCTTATTTTGGTAGGGCAGGAGCTGTGCCTACGTCTGAAGGACACTGGGACCTTGTCAGAGCAAGGACTCCGCTGCTGCCCCTCAACAGAACTGCTGCTGGCCCCTGATCCAAGTCCAGGGCCAGAAGTTATCAGAGGAGAATGTCAATATGGAAGCAAGCTGAAAGTATTTTCCCAAGAATCAAATGTGTTACGCAACCACACTCTCAACCCTTGGTTACTGAACACAGAAGAAGGACAGTGGCAAAACCAACACTTAACTTTAAAAACCGGGCTGTGAAGCTGCAGCTCCCTGACCACAGCCTCAGGTTCCAGAGGCAGCAGGTTAGGTGGCAGTAAGCCCCAGCCATATTCCCCACTGTTTCATCTCTTTGTAAGCAATTATTAAAAGACCACAGTATGGTCTCAAGTATATAAGAAATAAGGGATAGCCTATGACAAAAGTTTTGCAAGACTGCAGCATCTGTGAGAAGTACATCTTGCAGTACTGCTTGTCTTCTGCCAGGAGTGATACAATGGAATCTGTTATTCCTCACTCAGGCTTATTTCATTTTACAACCACTAACGGTTATGAAACCATTTATGAAATTCAATGAGTAACATATTATTTTCCTTTCTTTTTAAAATATATTAAAAGTAGAATGCAATAAAAGTCTAATTTCAGTGTGTCAAAGTTCTGTACAAAATAAAACTGAAAATTATTATTCACGTACAATTCATCACTGGTTTGCAGAATGTACATATATCCAAATCTCAATAAACATGACATCACAAGGATGGCAGATGAGAAATGAGAACTGGATGAGACTGGCTAATGAAGAGAGCATCCAGTCCAAGCTCCTACCTTTTCCTGGCTGTAAATCTGCGTCCCAGAACCTCAAAGCACACGTGACGAATGGTGTTGGAAATACAACACACTGCTTGAGCTGCAATGAACTGCAGAAGTAAACGTTTTCCCTTCTGTAAGTCTTAATTTTTGTTGGAATGAATTTTGAATCACGTGTCCCTGAATAGATAGGAGGCAAAAATTTATTTCAGCATCCATTCCTTTCCTCTTCTCGGAGATGAAGAAGAGAAAGAAGGGACTGGCAAGACACATTTAAACTCTGAAATAATCCTTTCAAATGACGTTTTGCCAGGAAATTCCCTTCAATGCAACACAAAAGAATTAATACAAACAGACTACCCTTGTAAAGAGAATTGAAACATTCCCATTCTCTCTCTGGTGCTAAAACCTTTTAGCAGAACCACTGTAAAATAGTTTCATTCAGGAACACGAGCACAATACACCAGATTTTTTTTCTCATTTCAGAGATACCAAAGCCCTTAGTGCTCTAATCCTCCCTCAGCAGCCCACCACTCACAGCCCGCTCAATCCCCAGCTCGCATCGCTGCTTCCCTTTCTCCCCACGCTCCACGCGCCCACTGAAGTCTCCCCTTTCACTCTCATTCCCCGACTTTCGCCCAAATCAGAGCTCACATTACTTCAGATCATTCCTGCAGATCCCAGTTTGAGAGGGAGTTTGAGAGGGAGGGCACCTCGAGGCTTTTCTTCCGACACCAGGTGAGAGAGGATGCATTCCTGGGGTTACTGTGCCATGTTCACACATCAGCACTGGGCACTGCCTGTTGCAGCGTCCCATCCGCAGCAGAACCCGAGCACATAACGAGCTGCAGGCTCCATGTTGTGCAGAGCAAGCCCTGCTTTGACACCAGCTGCTCCAGCTGCCTTCAGCTCTTCACGACCATCCTGCCCCAGGATTCAGCTCCTGAAGCAGTGAGAAGGGCTCGTGCTCTGCATGGGGCCAGACCCCAGAGCACCAGCTGGAGACAGATTGCTTTTTCCCAGTTCTCTTGATAAAGATGCTGCAGAAATTCCAGCAACTGGCCAAGTGAAATGAAGGCTCTGAACGTTTCTGCTCCCTCAGGCTTTGCTTGCTTCCCCAGGAGGAAATCCTTACCAGCACAGGGAGTCAGCACGAAGCTGAGATGCTTCAATCCACCTATGAAGTATTTGGGCAGATATATGAGATCTAAGTGATGGCTGGGTCTCACATAACATGCTTTTACTGAAAATACGATCTGTACATATGCAGCCATGTGTGCGGGGGAACTCCTGCCTGTCTTGGGAAGATGGGGCCATAGGCTCCATCCACTTGGGATACTGGAAGCCAAAGCTATTTAAAGAAGGAGAACTGGTGTTTGGAAGGATTTCCTCCTCCCGTCTCCACAGATCGTCTGCACACCTTTCAAATCTTATTAAAAAAAAAATAAAAATAAAGGAACATTCATTTCCTACCCTGTAATTTCAGTGGGTACTGTCCCGTAATCACCACTCCAGACTGCAAGCATCACTCCTAACTGAAAGCAGCACACAACCACTGCAGTCAGCAGCTTTTAGAGATGGGATCCATAAATCAACATGCTCACAGAGCCTGAGACTTGCAGTAGATTCATGGCCCGCTCTCACACCCACAGGCCATTAGCCACAAGGCCACCTAATAACAAGGACATGGTGGCAATTCCATGGAGAGGCCAAGCAGCCTACATTCACGTGGGCATGCTCCAACTTCATGTGAGGATGGGACCACAGCAAACCCACAGGGAGAAGGAAATCTGCAGTGCTGGCATCTCTGAACTGAACTTTGCCCCAGTATGACATCCAAAACAAGCAACAGGGAAAGACACTCATTTTCCAGGCAAACTCAGTATGTGGATTTTCCACAGGCAGTGGAAACAGAAATATTTGTTCTTCCATGAAAGCACCACCTGTGCCTAGTCTGACTTTAAACACAATCCCAAACCCATATGTAGACGCATACAATCCAGGTACAGCTCCCATCCTCGCTGAGCGCCTGCAATCCCAGCCAGACAGGCAGGATTTCTGCAGAGCTCATGGTCAAGCTTTGAGGCCTGAGCCACCCGGCCCATCTCTTACTGCCATGTCAGGATGAGAACTGCACCCTGGGGCAACTCACTTCTCTCCTACAACACTCACACACCTTGTGTAGCATGCGGCTGTTGTGATCTAGTGGATCCACTTTATTCAGCCTGCATAGCCAATATCCAGCCCATACCTCACATGGTGTCGGTCATAGCTCTGCCATTGCACATACGTGGTGGGGGGCCCAATAGGCATCACCCCACATTTGGGATGGGGCGGTCCCAGGGCTCCACAAGGGACTGGCAAACAGCATATGTGTGTCTCAGGGCTGCCTCCAGGCACAGGCATGGGGAGGAGTACCAAGAATGCAGTGCTTGTGCTTGTTTTCTCACTGCAAACACTGAGAAGCACTTGGCTGGGGTAGAAGATAAACCCTTCCTTCTGCCCCTGCTTTGCTGGATTAGATGGATTCGCTCACGCACCAGTTACAACTCTGAGTTCAAATGGAAGATCTCCTTTTCCTTCCTCTTGAATGTTTCTTGTTACAGGAGATTGAGTCAGCGGGACACCTGGGGATCAGACAGAACGGATTCCAGCACAGAATCAGAGCCTCAAAGTCAAATCCCACCACTGCTGAAATGTTGCTGGGTATCTTTGTTATTCTGCCCAACACCTCCTGTTTCGATGCTGTCAAAACAATGGTGTTTTCTTAGCATACGGATGCCCCGGGAGGCATCGTTACTGTGCTCCAGGAGTATTATGTGGCGCTTCCAGCACCCAGAACCTAACAGGGGCTGCCGGAGCACAGCCTCCTGCCTAGGAACCTGCAGGGTG
>PPHD01007097.1:5101-23546 GCA_002909625.1 Bambusicola thoracicus
CTGTACAAACAGTACAAAATGAAGGCTTTCTGTCACAGAGGACTACAGTAAGCTTAAATAAAACTAAAGAGACAGAGTGATGCCTTCTAGAAAGGAATCTGGCAGACAACATTATTGCAACATTCAAAAAACACAGTTAAATAGAGATATAAACATCGAAGGGTTGAAAAGTATTCTCAAATCTTTCTTTTGGGTCAAGTAGCTATAGACATCGAGAATGCTTTGATGCAATAAGAGAACTAATTCTCAGGATTATTGGTAATTCTCCTCTAAGAATTACCAATAATAGCAATAGGCTTCCAAATACGAAAGAACAAGGATACCTTGAAGAAATAGTAAAGAAGGATGCATTTCATACCTGGTTTATGAAAGATTGATAAAATGCATGTGAATAGTCAAGAATAATAGTTAAAAGATTGTTTTAACAACTAATCAATAGTAATCTCTACTTGTACTCTTCTCTATTTGGTAATAACGTTTTGAATTTCTCATTTAATGATTGAAACTTTTGACTCAATTCCTGCTAGGAAATTGTAAATTCTTTGATCAAAAGTGCACTACAAATGTTATTTTTTAATCCATAAAAATACCCTTCATTTCCACCAGTTCCTGAATTGAGTTTGGTAAATATTCCTTTCTAAAAACAAATGAGATGCCTTCAGATTTCTACATTAATTTAATAAATCCTATCAGAAAACAAGGAGAAGCTGGCTTAAAAAAAATATCTTTACCGGATTACTTATGTTATCCAGACTTCATTCATGTAGAGATGCCAATAAATAAACTAATACATATCCTCAATCAAGTCCTTCTCTTATTGTACAGGCCAGTTTTCCTGCATTTGTGGTCAACAAGAACCTCCTCAAAGACAATAAAATTAATTCATCACAGTAATTAAAAAAATAGCTTAAATCTTCGCTTGTGCCTAGCCTGCTGTTAGCAATTCATAATGTCACCAATATATAATGTATTATGTTCTTTTATTCAGGATTCCCAAGATCTTGTGGTATAAGTCCATCATATTCTGCTTCAGATATTTTGTTTTCTAGAAGGATGCAGTGAACAACTAAATAAGAACTTGAAAATAGTGGAAAACGTACAAGTAGATTACATTATCAATTCTATTTAAATAATACAGGAGTGGAGATGTCTAGTAACTACCATTTTTATTCAGTGGCTAAAATCTGTCATCAAATTGCTCATAGAGAAAAAAAACAAAAACAAAACAAAAAAAAAACCTTCCCCCCAACCAGAACTGGGAAAGGCACAGAAATCTTCATATTTCAAGATTTTTAGTGGTAAGATGAGTCACCATGTCTCTATTTCTAAAGACTTTTGTAATGAATTATGACAGTAGCACGCACAATACATCATAAAGGTAATAGTAACACATTAACCAAAGTTCTTTGGTAAAAATGCCACAAAGATTTTGTTATCTGTGACTTAAAGGACTGAAACCCTGAATCTCCACTCCTCATGAACCAAACAATCACAAAGCATTTATCATAAGCTTTGCATACACAAGAACAGATTTACAATTTTTATCCCAAGGCACAATAAGAAACAAAAGTATGTAACCTTGGCACATCAGAATAAAAGTGATGATGCCCTGTGGAGAGCAGGAAACAGACTGGGAGAGAGTTAGGTTTAATCAGGATGTGAAGACCTTTGTTTCTCATACCATTAACCTTTGCACTTTTTATGGCAGAAAAAGCCTGTTAAATTAATTTTCATTTAAATTTTAAATTCCTGTATGAACCTGGAGTTACTAAATGCAACTCAGTTTCACATTAAGCACTTGAGTAGAAATAATGTTTAAATCAAACATGAATTTTACGCTGCTGACTTCTCAAAAAATCCAAAAAGAGGAGGGAACTTTCCATTTCCTCTATTTAATAACATCCTGAAATTCAAATAGTTAATATATCCTCCACTTCCTGTATTGTCATTGACAATAAATGAATTTAAGCTTATACACTCTGAACACAATCTGGCTCCTATGCTCTTAAAATAAAGACTTTGAAGGTGTTTTGCTATGAAATTGCTAGAACTTATTGTTATGGGTAAATTGACAAATTTCTGGCAATAGGTTACTAGTGTTCTCTGTTTCATAGCTATCTATTTAAGAACTGTGGAGCTGCTACCAGAGAAAAGGATAGGCAGAGGGATTCACACATTAGTGTGGAGAATGTATTCATACTAGGAAGGAATGGAAATCCATTAATTACAATCAAACATTAAAAAGTAACCATGAGGTCATATGACAAAGTATCTTGCTTTTAATATGTAATGTGCTTTAGTAGACATAGCAAGCAGAGCTGTTATGGCACCCAAAGTCAATGTGGATAAAGAAAATAGAAAACAGTGCTGAAAGGTGAAGTGTGCTTAAGGTTAGCTTTCTGACAGCTTTGTGAAAATCCAACACGAGTGTCAGGAAAAGCTTTTTGGTCTGTCATTTCCATCCTGCTGTCCCTTCCTTTTCCATGCGACTCAAAACATAAGACAACAGTTATAGTCTCTTTATGCAGCTTAACTTTCTGTGGAGTCCACAAACCAATATGAAGTTACGTATTTTCTGTAGTTCCAGTTTCCTCATAATTTCACATCAACATTCTGCTTGCTCCCTTTCCTAGGTTAAGTCCAAGGGAATGGTGGTTTCAGGAATTAACTTTGGCTCAAACCATTCCTACCACTTCGGCTCTCTCAAATTAAATGTGAGATTTGTGCCAGTATTACTCATGCTTTGTTTCATAATACAGTAAATGATCATCTATGGAATGATGGCCTCTGTTCGGATTTTTTTTTATGTTTATTTAGTTATTTATTTGGACCATTCTCTTCCTTTTCTTGGTCAGTACTCACTGGCAAGCAGAGCCAAAAACTGCCTGTCAGGAACGATCACTAGAACACTTGCTGAGGCTCCTTTCATCCAAAATTTTCTTTGAATTCTGCCTACTGTCTATTCTATTGTACAATAGTCAGGCCTCTTCCTTTCTGAGAGGGGAAGGTCTGTGAAACCATTTACAGACACAGAAAAACTTGACACTAAATCCTATTGACAGATAGGATTTAACATCATTGTCGTGCCCTGATGTGTAGCTCAGATATCTTGCTCTCTCCATTCTGTCTGCTGTGAGGCAGAACTCTACCAATACCTGAAACAGAATGCCAACATTCTGTTTTGTGGAGACAAATAACTAGGAATTTGACAGTGCAACTCTGAGCATCACAATGTCTGGATTAATCTGTAGCTCCAGTTGTTATTTACAGCCTTTTTTTTAAACCAACTCTCCCCTTCACCACTCTATTGAAGCTCACAGTCACATCAGTGCAATGCAGATTGGCTATCAGCATTGTAACCTCTGCAAAACCTAGATTTGAAAGAACTATTTGAAATCCCTATTTTATACTTTCCATTCTACAATCCTTTAATAGAGTACTGCATCAAAGCATGAACATTTCAAAAAAAAATCTATAACAGTAATGGTTGGAGAAACAATTCTCAATAAAGCTCTGAAAGCCTTTTCCCGATCCTCAAAATATTAAGCCTCTGTCTACCTTGTCACAGCTTCCTTAAAGTACCACTATAACATTTATTTATATAACATATTTACATCTACTGTTTGCCAATTTGAACTAGTATCTGCATGGGCAGCCATAGTTGAAAACAGACTAGTGGTTTCTTCCTAGAAGGAATATAAACTAGGCAGGGGCAAACCATCTGACAGATAGATGGTTTTCTACTTGGTCTACAATAGGAAGTTACTGAATCATTCCCTAGTTAGAAATCTCACTTTAGAGCAAGAGAGGAGCATAAAGATGGCACATTTTAAATACTTTTTTTTCCTTTTTCTCATAGGGTACCGTTACATCCTACATGAACATATGTTTGTTCCCACTGAATACAAACAAACTGCAGCCCACCTGAATATCCTTCTGTCATATTTACAGTTCCATGAGATATCTGTAGTACCACCTGGCTTTTCTCTGCACTGTAGATAGTTTTGTTAGGCTTGTGTGAAGTGACTCTTTTCAAGGTAGGCTTGCCCTTGCAGGCCTGCAGCATAGAACAAGTCTCAGGGATTGTAGAAGACAAGCTCCATATCGAGTACGCACATGATTGAGAGTTTAGGACCAGGTACTCAGTTTGTGAAATGCTTTGGATCTTTTTACATAAACATGGCTATTCTGAAAGCTTGTGTTCAGGATAATCTCCATAACTCCAACATTTTTTTATATACAATACAAAGATAGCTTAAAATAAGCTTAGCCCAGCACTTGAAGAGGGGAAAAAAAAAAAAAAAAAAAAAAAAAGACGACACAAAAGAAAAACAGGAACTGGCACAATTTCAGCTTTCTCTCTTGGCTCTTTACAGTAAGAGAGCAGTATGGCCAGCTGCCAGTTTTCTCAGCACAAAACAACATACAAAAACCTCTGAACTCTTCTTCATTATGGGCAGACATTTTTCATCACAGCAAAATTCTCAAGCTGCAGGTCAGGTGTCGCAGTCACAGATACGAATAAAACAGTGTTTTTTAAAATGTAGGTCCCTGTTTTGTCCTAACTTCTACAAGTTGTTCCTAGCCTATTCACGATGCCTTTTGGCAAGCGACTGGTAGTTGTTACTGCCTCCTATTTTCAGAAGCAACTTGCAAATGAGCAGCACAAGACAGGAACTATCATTTTAGAAGGACACCCGGTGAATCAGGTTGGGTATTTATAGAATATTCCATCATTTCAAGTGTCCTTGGACCTTCTGATGTTAGTGGGACAGCAGAGCAGGTCAGAAAGGCTACATCCTCAAGTTCTCCCTAACACAGCTTTCTCTGTATATTCTCCTTTTTAACAGGAGTCTTTTCTTCAGTTTGTTCTTGAAGATTCAGTTCCTGAAGAACTTGAATGTCTCATGGTAAACTTGTTTTATAAAAACTTTTACCAACCTCATATTTGAAGGCAGAAGAATGTAACACTTTTCTGTTATTCTGTTTCTGCTCACAGTAGTTTGAAAGAATTCTGCCTGACACCATGTTTTCACTGTCATGACCCCACACTCAATGATACTTACTTGTTAGATTTGGTTATTCCTAATATTAACAAGTCATATTTGAAAAACTGACCTTTGGCTCACAATCCTGTTTGATGCTTTTGGAAAGTCTATTTTCTTTTGTACACTGTAGGGCTATGTTAAGTTCCTTTGAATTTAGGAAGGATGCGAAACAAACGTTATGGATGTTTCCTAGTAAGGTTTGTTCCTAGCAAGAACATTAAGCTCACTTATTAAAGAAGTGACTATGCTGTGAAAAGAACCAGATCATCAGCTTGCAAGAGGTCTAGCTTCACCTGAAAAAGGTTTAATGAACTTACAACAGTTTGCAACAGCTGCATATTTTGGCCCTTGCCAGAAATACTACTTGATCAATTTCTTTCCTTTTCTTCAATGTATGACTGATTCTCACTTGAGATTCAATACTCAGAATGTGTTTACCTCTATTTTTGCTTCTAAAGAAAGCTAAGAATCATGGAAACAAGTAAAAAAAGTAATAAGCCTCTGTGCTTGTGTTGCATTTTAAGCCTTTTTGAAGAGCTAAAAACAGAAGTTCCTTTCCCTGGCGTTCAGTAGTATGTTACTCCCTTTTTGTAATAGGAGCACAAAAACAGAAGTGAAAAATAAGATGTGCTTGGGTAGTTTATCCCCAGCTCGGGAGAGGGGATCTGGCAGGGGAACACAACCAGTCTTGGGATGCAGCCTCAGATTCCCTAGTTTAGCAATAGTCTCTGTCTTAAAAAAAAAAAAAAAAAAAAAAAAAAAAGTGCCACTTGAGAAATGAGTTTCATCTAATTTTCCCACAGCACTTTAAGGAACCCTGCTCATCTGCCCTGCTCTTTTCCTAGTTCTGATTTCTCCCTAGAGATTAAAAGTTATACTTCCTTCTATACAGAATATTCATTTAAAACTCTGAGAACAGTGGATTTGCTTTGAAAGGTTTAAAAAGTTGTCCTGTGACTCCCCGAATCCTAGGCATGTATTACTTTGTGCCAACTCTGCTCTACAGGCAATGAGCACCAGCTGAAGAATGATTAACAGCTGGTAAGATCTAACGTCCTAAATCTTCACAGATGCCTGCTCACTGAATATGAATCAGCAATTTTCATTAAGGAAGATTCTACCAGTCAGAATGGATTTCCCATGCTCTTAATATTTTCTGTCTGAACTGCTACATTGAAGAATTCTATTTAAATTCCTTTTGGCTATTTATTTCACAGTAGATTGATTGACTTGCAAAGGAATGGCATTGTGGCACTATTTTTATTGTTCTTTACATTCTCCGATATGCAGCTATCAAGTCAAGTCATACAGTTCAGAAGATATTGCATTGGTTTGGTTGCTTTCCAGTGTTTATCAGTATAAGAACCTTCCATAATTCTGACACACAAAAAAATTATTCGAAACCAAAGAACAGTGACACCCCAAAATAAAACTTAGGAATAATAAGATACTTCTGCCCCTGAAGTATATTTAAGGAAATGTCAGGGTAAATACCTGCAGATGAGCATGAAAAAGACTATATTTTTCTTCAGAATGACTGAATCTGAATCAGTGAAAGCATTCATTTCTTTCAATGAGAGCTAGACTAGAACTCTGACAACTCTGATCAGGAGTACAGATAATTCAGGCCAATTTGTTAACACCCTGTGCAGAAGCATATAGAATTATGCGTTATATACATGTATTATCATTATATAGGCTTGTATATTCAATATCAGTGTGCATATGACAACATGAAACCCACTTCCAGCTCAGAAAAAACTACTAAATTCTACATTGCACCAAGCACTAGAGGAGAGCTGAAAGAATTGGGTAAGTGTTTACCGGGTTATGAGCCTCATTTCACTGGAAACTCTTCATAAGATTAAATTAAGAAGGAACTTAATTACCTGGTTGATGGCACTGATTTTATTGCCAAGATATATCTCCAGGAATGTATGGGTGTATTCCAAGTCGCTAGGCAAAGGCTCAGTGAAGACCTTGACAGTAGGATTTTTTTAGTTTTGGTCTACTAATCTAGGTTAGCAGCAGTCAAACTTGCAGTAGCAGCAAATCCAAGTCATGACATGGAACTGCAGTTTGAGTGAGTCAGTAAATAGAATTGGGTATGTGGCCAGAGGAAAGGATATCAGCAATATTGAGGACACTTCAGAGAATAGAAATTTACAATTTGTGAATCAAACCACTTCCTCTCACTTCTCTTGGCTGCAATGGTCTCTTTCACCACTCCTGAAAAGCTATGGCTCCTTGCAGTCTGCAGGCAGCAACACATTCCAAGAAGGCATGCTGAGCAAGAAAGTGGGGATCATTCATTTACTAAGTCTCAACTGTAAGAAAAAAATTAAATCTGGGTTCTTAATTCCAATGCTTTCAATTGCTACGCTCTAAGAACAGAAAGGTAAGAGACATGACATTTTAATAATTTAAATTAAATGTCTTTGTGCATGACCAGTATTCATGCTTTTGGTACCTGAAAGAGTATGGCATCCAGGATTCTCAAAGAGACACCGGTGTTCGGGGTTTTGTTGTTGTTGTTGTTGTTGTTGTTTTATGTGACAAGTCAAAACATCACTGTTAAGGAAATGTCGGTGATATGGTCTTATTACCTACACTGAAATTAAAATTTGAAGGGAGGGGTTCTGAAATATACAAGCTAGAACCATGAACAAAAATCTTCAGTCACAACTAAAAACAGTGAGAATGCACAGCAAGAAGAAAGAGAAGATATACAAAATGATTGCCAGACTGCCTAGCAATTACATTTTGATTCTAGACCTGCTATGATTTCATGACTCATTAGAGAATCTGCCTTTTTTAATGGAAAAGCATTCATATACACACAGTAAGAAGTGCTACTGATATCTGTGACTTTTGACAGCCTCATTATTCAAACTCAAAAAAGCAGTATTTTGTGCTTAGTTGAGTTACTGGAGTCATACTCCTATGTTAGGACAACTGCCAACTCATTTCCTACATTTGCTTTATGTTCCCTCCTGAAAAGGTATTATATTAACTATTACCACAGCAGTTACCCCAGGTGTTATTTTGTTTACATGCATACATATATGCAAAAGAGGCAAAGGCAAAGAGAAGTAGGATAGACATGAATCAAAAATAGTGAAATTTCTTATGTCAGATAAAATAATATCAATCTCACTGAAATATATTATTACATTAACAAGTCAGAGCCAGTATTGGCCAATATCATATCAAGAAGCTGTCCCGTGTCCCCTTGCTGACTTGTAGATAGTCTGCTGCAATACAGTAGAGGAAAGAGAAGGCACAGTTCTGAACTGGAGCACTTCTATTTCAAGAGCAAGACTGAAACAGGAGCCTTGTGTTGCCAATTCCTTATGACAAAACAGTGAATCTCCTCTTGGAAGCCCGAAGTCTAACATTAAGTTAACATATACAGACTTCCCAAGCAATAACAAGGTGTTGCTTAACACGATATATTTAAAAAAAATAAACAACAAGAAAAGCCCTCCAACTTTCAGGGCTACAGAGTTAACCTGCTAAATGGACATACACCAACGCTGCATTGTTTGCTGCAGCCAGAAACAACACTCCTGAAGTACTGCGCATTAATTGCTATGACAGGCTGGCTCAAAGTTGTAACTGAAAATATAAAACAACAACTGCAATTACCTTTTTCTGATAACCGCTTTAGTTAAAAAATAATAAACAAATTATGAAGCAAATACGCCTTCCAATGTTGAAGGGAGACAGATACTGGGGTCAGATTCCACACATGCAGCCTGACAGAAATTTATCCTTGTCACCTTGGTCTAAAAGCCCAAATTGTCAATCAGAAGCTGCTAAAACACTGTCTTTGTTCCAATAGAGTGAGTTAGTGCCATGGATTCTCCTAAACTGAGAAAGAGAAAAATGATATGAAAATCAAAAGATGAAAAATATTCTAGTACAAATTAACCAACTTCTGGACATTTCAGTTACAAGGAAGATGATAAAATGAGAGTGGTATAAGAACAATAGTAACGTTATGAAAATGTGGACTTCTACAAATTAAAGGAAAAGGAAGGTTGGTGAGGAAGACCATGTGAGAGGCTGACAGTAAGGATGCACAATTTACTATGTTTACTATACAGTTTTATTGAAAATGAAGGTACTTTGGCTCACCATCGTTCCCCTACATGAGACATAGAACAAAGCAGCATGAGTGCTTGAGTCTCATGCTGCCATCTCTGTACAACAAAAAGGAGAAAACTGGAGGTACACCTTTTTGTTTGCATATACAGTGTTTGCTACAGAACAGCTGGGAGCAGATGCAGTCACTGGTAGTGTGGTATGCAAAAATGCAAAATTGATGTGTACTAAATTCACAGATCAGAAATAGTCTTAGGTAGCAGAGGAGCAGAGGCAATGCACAGAACGCTGAAGTTCTTGAAGTAATATTCAATGCTACTTTCTTTGCAAAATTGATTTGTGATGACCCAATGCTTGATGTAATTTATGTTAACACCAGGATCGATCATTTTTTAAAAAAGAAAAGTCAAAAAATTTCATTATGATACTTCAGGAAGTAGCCAAGCTGTCTTTCAGTATTACCAGTCCCCTTCAGGAATTCCTGGAGGAGGCTTAGAACCTAGGAGAACTGAAGTAGACCAGAAGCCTTTTAACAGAGGAAGTAATACTATCTGGAGCTGAATACCAATGAAATTAACTTAAGCAGTAGAGAAGACACTAAACAGTTATGAAAATCAATTTATACCTATTCAAGTTATAGGTAAGAAAAAAATAAATACAACCAACTTTGATTACTGAGAACCAGTTTGCCCTCAGCCAAGTCTATGGTTCTTCTTGTATGTTCCAACATACAAACTTGTTTCTGAAAAAAAAAAAAAAGATGCAACGTAATTTCAGGAAGGATTTGTCGCAGTCTTGCAAAGCACACTTCTAAACAAATGAAGAAAATATATTCTTGGTGAAATCATTCCACAGTATGAAAGTACGGCTGGTTAAAAGCATCATTTTGAGAAGACACACTCCAAATTATTTGTTCTGTCAAGCAAAGCAAACTAGGTAAGACCTGTAATGTTTTATTCCAGGCCATGTCTAGATAATAGATGTAGCAGAATGTTGACTGATGGGAATGGTTATGCTTAAACTTTGCAGAGGATTTGGAGGAACTGGCACATTATTTGGAATGAAACATTAAGACCTTTGATAAAAACATATGATGTTTTATTGTTAATAAACTAACTTCCACAGAATATCAAAAATGTTGTGTGTAAGAAACAACAAATTACAAGCAAGTGTTCACTGAACGCTAAGGAAAAAAGGATCTAATGTTTCCAGCAGCTCAGAGTGAACTTTCTGACTGCAGACTGCTAGGAGATCTGTACGCAAGAAAGAGGATGGAATTATTTCATATTTACTTTGTATGTCCTTTGGAATAATACATCTAGTTTTGGACTATGGACTTTGAAAGTAAGTAAAGATGAGAGAGGGGAGCAGCGAGTAGTGGAAAACATAAACTACTTAAAATCTTAACCAAAGAAAATAGATCTGTTCATAATAGAAAGAGAACAAGAAAGCAAGTCTTTCAAGCATTGTAGGCAAAGACAATATTGATCATTGCTTGACAGCTGAGAATGCAACTTAAATGGCAAGAAAACCTCCACAACCAAAAACTACCACTCTTCTTCCACCTGTCTAAACCAAGACACATGCAGAGCTGGGAATGCTTCAAGAATTCAGGGAATCCCAAAACATCATATTCAGGAAAACCTGAAACAGCATGCCCAGTGAATTCTGACTCACTGCATGCATTACACAGTGTGCTATAGGGGAGCAAGCAAGAGCACAGCTTGTGAAACACCTGCGATTCACCCTTCGAACTAGTCCTAACTTTTTACCTAGTTTATCTGTAATTATGATTTTGTTACACTTTGTAGAAATTCATCATTCATGAAATGGAAGATAAATGCAAATCAAGTACAAAAATTAATGAAGGTTATATTATAATAATAATCCTAGATAAACAGAGGAAATGCCATTTAAAATGAAAATTTGATGTAGCAGCACAATGGACCAGGGGCTGTCAACATACTTTGGCTTTAACACTCTGAAGAAGACACAAACCCTTCCTGAAATGTAATTAAAAGATACCATGTAGAGTGTTCATGCAATAAGCAACACCTGGCTTAGATAGCGTTTAGATATTTGCACTCCAGATGCATCTGCGGTCTGAACTTTCTCTATCCTTAAAAAAAGACACCACATATTGTTTATCAGAGTAATTCTAAAGTAGAAGAAAAGCAAATACTAACCCATCTCCCTAGCTTTCTGAATACACTGTAATTAGGGTGATTTGTTCTTTGCATGTTTACGTGGTTAATCTGAACTCTAATCAGGAAGAAGCAGGGGATACTTTCTGCGTAATATGCAAAGCTGATTAACACAAGCACCAGATTTCACTGCCATGAGCCATACCATAGCAATAATGAACGCTTCCTTACATAGATGATTGTCATCACATGTTTGAATAGCATTGCATTAAATGTCCTCTTTATGAATAACTCACCACAAGTCTAAGGAAAGTTAGCACCTGAAGGCCTGTAAATTTTCAGGCAGAACAAAAAAAAAAAATGCAAAGTTGCATTGCAGTTCAACAGCTCCACAGTCAACATTATTTACAAACTATTAATTTGTTTACTATCTTGCTAATGGAATTGAATAAGGGAAAAAAAAAGTCTTCCTGTGGATTGCCAAAAGGTAGTGCCACCTGAAAAAAAGATAATGTCTCACCATTTTTCGGGTGATGTCTGTAAATAAGGCTGGTGAACACCATTCCTACCCTGTTTCCAGTGCAAACCTCAGCTATCCTATCATTGTATGGGAAAACAAGATAGACTTGTTACCTTTACATTAATGTAACCTTTACATTACTTGCCTAAGACTGTATTACAACATCCACATCAATGTGTACATGGATTCAATCTTTCAGTTGCTATAATGCACTCTTATACCTCACCCATTTGCCAGATTCAATACATAGAATGTCACATGGCCTATTTTCCCCATTAACCTCTCCAGAAATGTTATTTTTGTCTTCATATTATCTTTTTATACAATGCTCAAATGCCTATATTGTAAGATTAAAACCTGAAAGTTTTATCACTGCATAACCATGAGCCAGAGTTTTACCCTTCATTTAAGGTGACCTTATCTGTGCATGTGCGTTTACAATTTCCACATTGGAAGCAAATAATTTCTGTCAGGGTCTTTTTGAACAGCTCTCCCTGCTGTTGGAATTATTTTCAAGGTCAACAGAGATGTAACAATTCCAGGTAAGATCTGTTCACAGTGACTATAAGGGAAAGTCCTACTTTACAACTCATGGTTTTACTCATACATTTCCACAATGTCTTCTTCTGCATGCAGATTGCCATATACAACAGACTCATGTGTGGGGAGGATAACGAGAAATCTAATGTTTCACGTTGTCACAAGTGATGTATGTGTGCTGCACAATCAGACATCTAGATTTCTGTTTAGAATTTGGCAGCAAGAATTACCTTCAAAGATACAATTTTCATCTCAGCGGATCAGAACCAAGTGTCCTACAGAAACACGGGTACTGGTCACTGGAACATAACTCCAACATCCAAGCTGATAAATTTACATGGGACAACATAGCACAATATAAATATTCTTCTGTACCTATCTATGAACATTGTATGTAGTTGTCCCTCTTGTAGAGGGTCATCTAACCAAGCAGCTGTTAGCTATCCTATTGTAGACAGTTCAGGGAGAATATAAATATCCAGTCTTGAATAATGCGACAGGTGTTTGTCCTATTTTGAAAAGAATGTTGCATTTCCGTTTAACCTCCATAACCAGCTTAACTTCCACAAGAATTTTACTGAAGGAGAGCTCACACGAGATTGCTATCCAGAAATAAACACTGTCTTTCTCAGCAGTTAATTCAGAGCCAAATATCTGTAACCCTTCTCTTGCTTTTCCATGCAGTCACTGTCACTCTGACAAGAAAGCTGTGCACTTCTGACACCAGGCCACACATAACATGCGAGACTAGCAGTACATACAGTCATCCTGACTTCAGTATTTTAAACTGCTGTAATAGTTTACCTGTATCTCCTTTTTTAATCAACCAAACAGGGGAAAACTCTAATTACATCCTTAATACATTTAATAGTGGACTCAAACGTAGCTCACCAGACACTTGGAATTTCAAGTCTTTTTCTCTACTTCAGACACATATCATTCTGCTGAAAATGCTGTTGAAGTCTTTATGTTGGTAACATTCCTAGGTTTAAATAAATATTTTAGTGCTCTTTTGTTAACGTTTCATCCAAGTAGGGGGAAAAAAACAAACAAACCCACAAACAAAACAAAAATCACACACCTCATCCTTTCTAGATCGCTGCAACAATAAAATAACATTAGGTCAAGGAACTGTTATATAACTGCAGTGCTTTGCAGTGCTTGTTCTGATTTTCTGGGCCATACAGTGGCCCGAAGTAATCTCCATCTGGAACGCTTCCTCACTCTCCTGATGCATGTGTATACACATGCACCCTGAATGCACTGTGGTACAACCAAGATGTGCAATTGAGAGGGAACACTCCCAAAAGAGTCTGCGCTAGGACCTTCTAGACAGCATCTTCCCAACCAGTCAGAAAAAAAGCATCAGCAGCAAACTTTTGCACAGACTCTCTTTGCAGATCACTGCCAACTTAACTTGACCACTGTCTCACTACCAAGCAATAGCGCTTCACTATTTACAGACCGAATACATTAAAAATAAGATAATTTAAAAATTGCTATTTAAATAAAACATTTTACTGCCTAAATCTAACGGGGAAAATATTTTAGGTAATGATGCCTATACTAGCTAAATGCTTGGCTTTTTAGTGGAAGTCAGAAAGTGGCTCTGCTCCTCTCATTAGTTAACTACATTGCTTTATTCTTGTCTAGCTGTAATTGCCTGCATTTTTTAAATAGTAAATATTTGTCGTGCCTTTTCCCTGTTGTCCACCAGATAGCAATTTTCTGCAGGATTAAACATCTCAGACTCCTTCAGGATTGTGTGCATCCCAACTAATTATTTCAAAGAGCTTGGTTGTTTGGCTTTGAACATAGCAGGAGGCTTCTGAATTACAAACAAAAAATTTATGCAGTTAAATAATTTCCATATAGATTTCTTTCTCTGCTCAAAGCTCCAATCTAGTAATATAACACTAGTGTGCTAAAAAGTTGATGAATTTGAGTAGAACAGCCTTAAATTGAACTAATTAACCGGGTCTAATTTTAGTTACATATTTAAATACTTTGATGAATCAAACATAACATTTTTGTTTTTCTCTGTAAAAAAACTAAAGAAATGGGGAAGAAGAAAGTAGAAGTAAATGTGTACACCAAGGATTTATCCCAGAATCACTCCAGATAACAAATTTTGATACTTCTGCAGCTCAATTCTCAAATTTCATTGGGCAAGATTGTCACACATCAGCTTAAGAAAGAAACATATTTTCATCGGAAATATATAATACAGCTGTGATGCACAATTTGGAATCAGATTCCCATTTATGTGGGTAATGAACTAAACTTCACTGACAGTAAAATACTTCTAAATGAGATGCAAATTAAAACTTCTCTTTTAAAACACTGAGTTCCAGTTTCAACTCCAAGAAGTCAACTTCAGTAATATCAGCACTGGACTTGTGGTACTGCCCTACTAAACATGTCGAGCTGAGCTTCACTACTCTTGCAGATCAAGAATTGTTAGCAGATGCTAAGAATGCTTTTCAATACATATTGTCAAAAACCAGAATTTTTCTTCTGAGCCCTACACTGAACTTGCTGTGTATAACTGACCATTTGCTAAGCGTGTACGGGCTGATTCTTGGAAATGTACACAAATGCTCTGATGTGCTAAGAAGTTATTTTAACATTTAAAACAAGCACTTCTTTATTGACTTGCAGCAAAATTTCTCCAACTCTCGAATTTTAACACTTAGACAAATTTTCTGTGGAAAGCAAATAACTTTTTTCTTTCCTAGCAGTGTATTTCTGGGACTGAAGAGTTTTGTAGGTTTAAATGTTTCAAGCAGTACTCAAAACTGTTAAATTTACACGAAGGAAAGGGTAAAAAAAAATAGTATAAAATGCTAGTGAAGTTGTGGCCAGTGAAGCATAACAAGAAACAATGATAAAGTAAGGAGAAAAAGGTTTCCTGAATGATCAGGAGGCAAAATAAATTCATCTCCATCATGGAGACACCTTTCTACAAACTTAATCAGAGGGAATAGCACATCAGACAGTGTCTTATAAGTGTCATAAACCAAATGAAGAGATACCAAGAGACATGCTGTAATGGAGGCAAATGAAACCTGCTATAGTACCCAAGATGTGGATCTTCAGAAACTTATATCAAATGAAGTCTTACAGTTCCATGCTCTAATCATTTGCCATTAAATGAAAAACTAGAAGCTATTTACGAACTTTGAATAAATGCTGCATTTTTAAGTGTTGTGTTTTTTGTTGTTGTTGTTGTTGGTTTTTTTTAAACAAATCACCACAATGCAAATTCAGCAGCTGCAGGCAATCAAGTCACTACTATGCCAGGAACAAGACAGTGTTTTTGCACATGCAAATCCATATAATGAAATATAGTCAACAAAATGTATCCACAGATTTGCATAGTCATACTGATTAAGACATACTGATAAAGCTGAATAAAATGTTAATTCTAAGGAATTGTATATGAGTATTTGTAAAGACACAGAACTGGAGGATGTAGAAGGCCTCGTTCCTTCGTTGAAATCACAAGTTCATCAGCTGCTTCAGATAGAGCACTTCTTGCAATTCCGTCACTCATAAATAAAGTACAGATCTCTTGATGTGCCTTAGCAATAGTTTTGAACACTGAAGCTCTAATTCCACCCCCCAGAAAAACACTGGATAATTGCTGCTAAAAATTTTGTTTGGCAAGTAGTGACTGAAAAATACAGGTGCAACATTACCATGCTAAAATCTTATCCAAATCCAATAGCATTAAGTCAACTGAAATATATGCTGAATTAAAAACTTGAGCAGTGTACGAATAAGGCAGACAGACAAATTAATTCACATAAACAGGTGGTTGATTAGTCACTTGCAAGAAGCTTTACAACCAATGCTGCCACTTTTTGAAAGATCAGGTGACAGGAAAACAGTTAACTATCCTACACTGACACGTAGTTCTAATTTAGGAATACTCTCAAGAGACTGAAGCTCTGTTTGAAGCATGACAGTTTTGGAATTGTAAACTTCAGTTTTTCCTGGGTTCAGTACTTCAGGAAATGATTTAGATGTTGGAATAGGCAGCTTAAAGAAAGCTATTTTAGAACTTTGCATCATTCTGAGGATACTGTATAAAATGCAGTAAAAGATGTAATTCAGCTATAGTGCTTTATTGAGTCTCAAGACACTTCAGCTCTTTTCCTTGATCTACCATGAATTTGCTTTCTGGATTTGCAGCATCTTGTGCACAGCTTAATTTCCAGTCTTTTTACTAAGGGCGAATAATATTCTTCCCTACAGTGGTATTCCACAGCACACTAACATACCTAAGAAATTGTATTCAGCTAAGGAGGATAAAGTTCAGTTAATAAGTGTTGAAAATCATGCAGTTTAGAAAAAGAAATCACAGACTGTTTGATCTAGGAGAGAAAACACAAGAGGAAAGTAAGAGAATGAGAGAAGTAAGCTTTCAGCATGTTAGAGTGATAAAACAGTGACTCTTCTCCAACAGTTGGACAGTAATATAATTATCTTAATTTGCTTGCAGGATAGATTTGAGGTTAGATAGCATGTTGAAAACCAAGAAAATTAGAAATGAGCTCAGGAAAAGGTTACCTTGCAACACTGCAACATTTTCATAATTAAATGTTCTCAAGAACAGTTCCCAGAAATGAGCCATACTCAAGAACATTTCCTCATGTCTCAAGATATTTCCTCCTGCTCCTTTCTAAAAATGAAACGAGAAATTGCATAGCAGTACATCCACTTTAGAAAGAATTTATCTTAGAAAAGTTCAGGCAAGTAGCCTGTATAATTCATACTGGCATCTAGATTTAACAAACATAACAAACACCTTTTTAAAGAAAAGCATTAATCCATCTCAAGTATTTTCTTGTGCGAGAAAACCATGAATTCCCTTTCACCGCGCTGGGACAGAAGTTGGTATTAAAGGACAGGATAAGCATCACTGAGCTTCTGGGCATTTGCATGGCTTTTTTTTTTTTTGTATACAGAAAATATCAATACTGCAACAAATGACTTTATAGATCTATTAGGAAGATAATGTGTTATGTTACTTGGTATTTAAATATGCCCTGAAAAGAAAATGTGATGCTTAAAAACCTCACTAATACCAATTTACAGACATCTGAACTTGCCTAATTATGAATGGGTTTAGAGTTATCTAACTTGATGAGCTGATAGATCAGAATTTGGTTACAAACAAATGCATGGCTGAAATTAAAACACTGCAGCTTTAAGGAGTCAGCTATCTTGGTAGATAGCTAGAGTATCTTTTTTGGGGTGCATCAGGCCCAGTCATGCCAGCTGGCTCTGTGCTGGGGCAGACTCACCTTGAGCACAGGGTGCATAAAACTATTAGAGAGCTTTCAAATGGGTGCTAAGAAGACAGTGAAGGATTAAGAGGGCAACACGTGAGGAACAGCTGAGATCCCTGGGTTTTTTCAGTGCAGAGCCCCGAGGTGCCAGAGCTTGAGGGATGCTTGGACAGCGCTCTCAGACATTGGGTCTGGGTTTTGGGCAGAGCTGTGTGGAGCCTGGAGTTGGGCTCCATGATCCTTGTGGGTCCCTTCTAACTATGATTTTCAGATGGAATATAATCACAGATTAAACTGCACATCCTGAATGCTACACTGATCAGTAAGTTAGAAATTAGCTGACCTCAGAGAATAAAATTCCTGAAGCCCAGTGACCCTGAAATGTTTCATGTTAGCAGCAATTACTACTTGGTTTTAGCTGCATATACTGTGTTGTGTTTTTGAGTAGCTGAAGGTACTGGAACATACATTTAGTTGAAACATTTTAGTTACATACAATCAAACAACTTAAAAAAAAAAACAGACTTATTACTGTCTCATCTACACATACAGTTGTCATGAGAGAAATTTATAACAACTTAACTGAACTCCTGAAGCACAAACAAATAGTGCAATACGTGAGCTGTCAAATGAAATTCATGGCCAAAATCCAGCAGAAAATATTCTCAGCTCATGCAAGCCATGTTATATTAACCTGAAGGGAAGGTGACCCGGAATATAAGAAAACTCACAATTTCTGAGTTAAACTGCTTCATCTCCTCATATTTCACACACACACACACACACACA